>JBBPKJ010000326.1:0-29089 GCA_038089195.1 Brasilioporus rufonigricans
TAGTTCCTCACTCTTGTTCTTCCTGTACTTTCACGGCAATCCACTCTTGTCTCCAAAGTCTTACTCCACTCTTAAGTGAGTAGCTAAGGGTAACCAGCCCCTTCCTAGGTGGTAACCACTCCACAAATCCAACACCAAGTCTGTAACATTGAGAGCACTTCTATGCTCGAGACAACAGTTGCCTGGACTTTGGGAGGTACTCACGAAGAGACACAACGTCCAAAGAACAGAGCTTAGGATGGGGATCACGTGGAGTGAGCAAAGTAGTGCGCTGGATTGTGTAGAACTAGCTAGAGTACATTGAGGGGATTTCTAGGTTTATATAATACAGCTTACAGCGGAGTTTCAAGAAGAACAAGCAAAGCCCAAACACTGCACAGACCAAGTGACTAAAAGAGGTCAATCAAGCTAGAACGTTGGACTCGAACCAACAAAAGTAAGGCTTGATGACAATGGAGAGATCAGAGCACGCAATGTATAAGAGAACGTTGTAGAAGGGTTAGTCCAAGGATAAGGCGGTCAGAAGAGAGGAATCAAAAGGACGTTGTCCAAATAGAATATGGCTAGGAAGGAGTCATAGGAAGTATAAGCAAAAGGGAACGCGTGGTTGTGACAGAAAGAAATGATGAACGTGTCTCGATGAACAAGGGAAATTGTAACAACACCAAGTCCTCGTCGCTACCTAGGTGGCTCCTCGCCCTCCTAAGGGGAATCCTTGTCGGTTCATTGAACCATCCAGCCGCTTACATAAGCAGAACCTTTGCCAGGTCACCTGACCTCTCCTAGTTCCAGTTCACGTTTTACAGGACTACCCTAGCCCCTACCCGGGTCTAGCGTAACATTCCCCAACATCACTTCGCAGATTGTCCGTGGTATGTATATCATGTCCGTGAGGTCGTCACAACACTGCACTCGAGGGATTACCCAATATGGTAAGTCACGGCTTGGTTATCGCAGCGCTCTTGCCGCTGTGCGCGCGGTTGTCCTCGATCGTCACTGGTGCTATCATCCTCGCATTTCATGCTTCCTGGATGCTAACCCGTATTCTATAGTCGATGTACAATGTGTACAACACATCCGATGTGCCAGATATGGCCTTGACGCGATCTGATTGCTGGGTGAGTCCAGCTACCTCTCCTAACCTATCTAGGTTGCGATTTCAATCGTCCTCGCCGACGTGGTGGGTCGACGTGCTCGATACGTTGTCTGTGGTGATGTGGAGGTGGTGTGGACGGCCTAGGTATGTCTGTTGTACGATGCTTGCACCTTCTCCAGCTAGCATTCGCGTTTTGAGTCGTTTCGACTCACAGCATGCGACACTCGTTACGCCATCTATTCCACATCGTATCCCGGCAATTCCGTCGCCATTTCCAATGCATTGGTGCTCACATCTGCCCTGGATGTCTTCTGATCGACCTTGGTCGCCTATATGGCCTCCTAGCCCTGTATCTTGAACTGCCAGGTTCATACCGTCACTGGCATGATTCCTGTCGTGTCTGGGACATGCCTTGTACATTCCTGAATCCCTCCATGCGACCGCTTCGCCTCTCGGATCGTCTAGCTTGTCTTGAGCTCCCTGAGGTGAGTCCTTCTCCTCCTGGTGCTCTAAGCGTTCATTTTCGCGTTCTGATGCAGCTGACAGCTTCTTCGGCCTTGTCCTAGTGTCCTCATCGCATCCAAATGTCACAGAAACGTCCGCCTCGCTTCCCGGCTTGCCTAGCTCGTCTGGTACCTCCTCAGGTGAGTACCCAGTGCCAGGTCGCTCTAATCGGTGTCTGACGCATTTAGACGCGTTCCACAGATCCTTCGGTCGCTTCCTAGCGTCCTCTGCGTGTCCTGACGCTACAAACGCGTCTGCTTCGACTCTTGGCTTCGCCTGCTCGTCTGGAGCACCTAGTAGTGAGTTCTCCTCTCCCCCCTGCTCCAGACGTTCGCACTGACATTCTGACGTGTTCCATAGGTCCTTAGATAGGTTCCTATTGTCTTCATCACGCCAAGGAGTTCCCAACGCGGTTGCTTTGACGTTGGTAAGCATCCCATCGACGCTCACTAACTTCCATCCCTCCCCCTCGAGCTCGACGTCTGGGGGTTCTCTCGTGTAGTTCGCTGCATCTACTGGTCCGTCTGATGGCTCTGGCGGCTCAGGTGAGTTGTCTGCGGTGTTTTCAGGTTGTCCTGGACACTGACTCGTCCGTCTTGTGGCTAACGACATTAGGTCGAGTCGACATGACTTGCTGCTGGCATCATTCATTGCACTGTCGTTGCTGCCTCGTCGACCATCTCTACCACATCCCTGGACATCTGGGTGGTCCTCGACGTCATCTGTATCACTGTCGTCACCTGCCGACTGGTCCGTTGCGTCTGCAAGGTCTACTGCCTCACTGACTAGGTTCGGCGTGTGATCTGCCAGTGCAGTCGACTCATCTGGGCTGGTCGTTGGCTCTGCATGGGCGTGGTGGCCCCATGGATCATCTACAATGTCTGCTGGTACGTCCTGACCATCTCCGCACGTGTCTTGATCTATTTCGTAGCTGTTTGCCTCGAGGCATCTCCGTCTTGCTGCCTGGACTTTTGTCTGCTGTCTGACCTCGGTCGATGGTCTCTGCGACCTCAAATTGGTCTACTCGACCCGGTTTGTCCGTTTCCTCAGCCTCAACTCGGTCCTCGCAAGCTCCCTGGGCGTTTTCGTACGCAGGGTCGATGTTCGTCTCGCTGCCATCTACTTCGCCCTCTTTGCTTGTTCTCTCGACCTATTCTTTGGCTTGGTGGACTTCCGCGCCAGTCCTCGCCTTGAGCAGCGTGCTCGGTGGGTCTTGTGACATGTCTGCTGGCCTTGCCGGCCCAGCACTTGTTGTGTTCAGATTCGCGATGTCAGCAGTCGCTTCGTCAACCCTCGGGCTTGCCGTTTCAGGCTCCTGGGGCATGGCCATGGCATTTCAGGCTTCCGAACCCTCGCCTTTGTCATCTTTGCCCCTTCAACCCTTTGGCTCAGCCTCTGGTAGGTTTTTCTGGTTGCATTTCGGCTCATCGCAACAATTCTGGTAGCCTGGTGCATCTTGCTCGAGCTTGCACAACCATTCGTCGAATAGCTTCTGCACTTCAGGGTGCCTCATGCCTTTCTCAGACTTCTCGCAGTCACGAGTGTGGTGCCCATACCATCCATAGTCATTACAGTAGCCGTCAAATATCTTTGGCTTGCATGCAGCCACGTTCCATGAAGATTTTTGTTGTCAGCCCATATTCTCAAGTTCGAGTCGTTGTGAGTGAACTACTGAGCATGGGCAGGGCTCATAACCTATTAGAACTGTAGAATACCCTAGTAAAGTAGCCACTAAGGTAAGAACTACAGTAGCGTGCGATGTAAGCATGTGCTTATGTAAGCAAATAAGCGTAGGTAATCAACTAGATATTCCAATAGCCCATCATAGATACCAAGCGAGTGCCTTAACTTGACAGTTAGCTACGAGGTACTCTCGACGGCCAACGAACTCATCCGGCTGGAGACCGTTGCGCAGAGCTTTGCAGGCCGATGGATGGGTGGAACGGAACATGCCCCACCTTGGGTGACATGGATGACTTGTTCGAATACGGGTCATCGCGGTTGACTCTATGCTTATGCAAGTATTAAAAGTTGCACGTGTTTCGAAAGTGTTGCTCGCCGTTCGGAAAAAGAGTTGCGCGTGTTTCGAAAGAGTTGCGCGCTGTTCGAAAAAGTGTTGCGCATGTCTGAAAAAGTGTTGCGCGCGCTCGCTCAATGTGTGTGTGATTTATTGTGCACTTGGGACGCCATATGTGCATGGGTATGACGCTACGGATGCACATTTATTCCCCCCGCGCTTTTTGTGGCCCTGCCCTCCTTTTTTGTCCCGCCGCCTCTTTCTTCTCGCCGCGCTTTTTCTTCCCACCGCGCTTATGTTATTTCTTGCTGCGCCTATGTTGTTTCTCGCCGCGCTTATGTTAGTTCTATATTATGGTCGTCCGTGTGCGATATAGAGGGCCATTCGTACGCGATATACAACAGCCCAACACATGGATGTCACTTTTTAAGGGAGCTGTGCTGCAGCACATTTTCCAGTTCTCAATGTAACTACTAAATATGAATAATAATGTAGTAACTGAGTGTGAGGCGGTCCCATGGTGCCAGAGCAATGTCATATTCGCTTCTCGATCACACTGTCTTTCACTCTCGGTACCTGTCTTAGATTTTGATTTGAAGTTTTGGATATCCATGTGTTGAACTTTGATACCACTTCAATCAATATAACTTGTTGGTTTTTAGAAAGGGCGTTCACGTGCTAATGCAATAGATATATAGTGAGGTGGGTTGTAACTTGCGCAGTGGAAGCAACATAGGCGTGGCGAGAAACAACATAGGCGCAGGAAAGAACATATGAGGCGCGGTGAGAAATTGCATAGGCGCGGCGAGATATAAAATAGGCGCGGCGAGATATAAAATAGGCGCGGCGAGAAACAACATAAGCGCGGCGAGAAGAAAAGCGCGGTGAGAAGAAAAAGCGCGGCGGGACGAAAAAGGAGGGCGGGGTCACAAAAAGCGCGGGGGGAATAAATGTGCATCCGTAGCGTCATAATACATCCGTAGCGTCATACATCCCGGACATTCGCCGGTATACATTCTCGCGTATGTTTCTCCGTTTTATGACCTTACCGTACCTTATGTTCGTCCTCGCGTACCATGCGTTTTCTCTTATCCTGTGTTCCGCCAGACCGGATCTCTTCGAGATCCTTATATTTCCTTTCGTACCTAATACATTCTATATCGTATATAAGATGTTCTCTACGTTACAGAACACCTCAGTCCGTTGTCCCGCACGACGACTGAGGTGAGTTATCTCTTCGTATACTTTACCTACTCGAGCTTACCAGTACATAGTTTTGTCCCTTGTTAGCCATCGTGCTTCAGTATCTGCGCTATTTTCACAGTAACTGTACCGCACTAGGAGGCGAACGCCCGTGTCGCGTGACCTTTCCGTTGTCCGGGGAAAAAAGCGTCAAAATGGAAAAAATTCATTAGTACAAAAATCAAAAATGATGGTGAACTGGAAATCTACGGATTTACTTGATTACTGGGCAAGAATTAAGTGTGATAAAATTCATATGTTTGGGACTGGTTGGTGTCCGCACTAGAGAGAAACCCGTGTACTTTTTTCTCAGGATCGTAACTAGTTGCTCGTCCCGCGGATAGATATTAGCAATACAGTACAGTATCTCATAATGCATAGCGACGGGAACGACAAAAACCAATGCATTATGAGATTTATGCATTATTAGAGTGCATTTCGGCTGGGAGAGGAACTAAGTGTAGCTCCCTGATGCGATGCGTTATGAGCTAATATGCATTATGACCTTATGCATTATGAGATAGTCTACTGTACTTCATCCTGGCCCGCGCATGCTTAGTGGGGCCTAATATGTTGTACATAGTGCAATTTGTTTTACTACAATTCTGTCAAGACCTGTGTGCGCCAATGGTTCAGGTGGCGAAAGGATACATTGCTAGCGTAGTGGTAGGGCACACTGGCAGGCGCAACCGGGTACTAGAAGGGTTCAAGAAGAGAATTCTCAATGTCCTCAAACGGAACAATCGCGGGAAGAGCCACCATAGGCCTTGACCTGACAGTCTTAGCACACAGGCAAAGGGTTCAACTGACAGGTACGGTATGAAATCGCAAAGCGAGAAATGATGGGCAACAATGATTTGCAGGGTATTGCAAGATGCGAAAGAGCAAGCTGGCTTTGCAATCAACGTGAAACCTTGGCGTGATCCGTTGGAGGTCTAATATGGGGGCTTTTTGAACTCGTCATTGATGGCCTGTGCTTCAGGATCGAACTCGTCGCCTTGGGCAATTCTTCCCGCAGCATCGTACTCCGCCTCCGGGCGATTAACAAGTGAACTCATCTAACGTATCCCGTCGAACCGTTCAACTAGAACAGTCATTATATTCAAAGAGAACAGACCTGTATGTGGACACTATCTCCTTTCTTTATGGAGATATGGTGCGAGGACGTCCGAGTCGAAATTTGAGGTGGGCGGAATGCCAAAGTTGACTGACCAGTTGCACTATACGACAGGCATGTCAGGAGAGAAAACTAGTTATTCAGTCATACAGACGTATAGAGCTCCGCGCTCTGGGAGGTAAAGTTTGTTAATCTCCGGACCACGCGACAAGCTACAATCTAATTCAAAGTTATCCTGTGCACGAAAAAAATGATTCCAGTCCACCTACAGTTGACGCAATTGCAGCGGGAACATTCGCGATGATGGACATGACCGCGTTCAGGTTGAGCAACATGAAAATCTAGAAACAGTTAGAATGCTACTGGGTAGTGACCCAGGACCAGGCCTGTACTTACTGTCGCAAGCAGGTTTGCTAAGAATCTATAAACGCAGATCTGTCAGTCAACCTAGCGGCCAGGCTGTCTAGGTCCATATATGCTGGCTTACGCGATAAGAAAGTAGATCAATCCATCACTGAATATGAGGTCGATGAGTTTCGACCGGCCGCTTGCAGGGAACGCGAGTTTCCAGCCGGTCAAGCACAAGACGGTGAAATCGAAAATCATAGAATATATGAACGAAATGGCGAGGATCTGATTATCGGTATACGTTATGACACAGGCACCTTGAATCCAAGCAGCCTTGAGAAGAATCCCTAGAGGGCGAAATTCGATGATGTCCAGTGCAGTGTCAAGTCACTCACCATGCAACAGGAACGACCAATGGACAAGGATAACCAGGATCAAGAAGGCTACGATATATCTATTTTGCGACCACACGGCCATCCTGGGCAACGTAAGAAACAATTACAAAAGTACAGTCGATCGACTTACGTTCTAATCGAGAGATTAATACTCGCGAGGCCGACGGCGGAGTTTCCAAATACTTGGTTAAACGTATACAAGCCCTGGCAATCGATTTCTGTTTCGACATTGAGAGCAACGGCACTACAAGGAACACCATGATCAGCGGTACCAATGTTGAAGAGGAATCAACCCCACATTCCTATCAGCGCAAATAATAGACAGTAGCGTCCAGCAAAATAAAATGTCTTGAAAGGACTTGTCAGCGAGCGACCTGGTGAAAGACGGAAAACGCTACCAATGGCCATCTGAACTGTTTCTTTCCAGAGAAGAACTGCCAATCGAAGTCCAGCGAGGTGACAAACTCCCATCTATGGATATCATGAACGAAGTTCGCATATATGGGGAGGCCCGAAGGATGACCTACATGTAGAGACCCAATAGAGCATGCATAAAGTTATTGAAGGCAACTAGCGAAGATGTGATTAGTACGAGGATATCGTAGAATGCCCCGACCTACCACTATCAGCTTTTATCTCGGCCGGAGACTGCCAGTCGACCATTGCTTGTGTTGATCAAGGAGCAGCGAGGATGCCAGGGGATGGGGGCGACGAGGATGGTCAAGTAACTGATATGAGGGGCGCCAGGGGGGAGGGCAGTTTCAAGACGCCCTTAAAAGGTGTTGCATTATACATATGTCCGTGACCTCGGCGATGGCGTTTGGATGGCTTGCGTTCCTTGCCAATCACTTGCACGCTGTTCGTGTCCTATTTGGAAAGGGAAGCCAATTACCGCTCACGTACACGTTCCATATATATCTCATACATTGCGCGCTTCTTTGGTGCGCGAGACGCCGCTGAGCGGGGCTCGAGCGCTACCTTTCCAGAGTTCTCCACGGTCCATCGAGCATGTCAGAGAGCTGTGATACATAACTATACCACCCCTCACCGTCACAATAGATCAAGACGCCAGTACTTATGCTCAGCGTGCAGTACGGACGGAGAGCCCATGGGTTGCCGTTACTCCGGTCCGAAAAGAAGGTATCTACAAAATCTGGAGAGCCGCGGTTGGAAGAAACCCCCAAGTGCTTCTAGGCGAGCAAGTAAAAAGAAAGAAAGAAAGAACGGGGGACATTTCTACGTTGAAACGAGTCTCACGGGGGTTACGCCGCACCTTCCTGCAATGCCAGCTCAAAAAATTAGTGTCACACTTGCCGAATAGCGTATCTCCAACTTGAATTGTCCGTACTAGCCACATGAGCGGTATCTTTTCTTGTCGAAACTAATCAAATTGTGGGTCCGAGCACGGACGCGAGCAACTCGGAGGCTCCTCAGAGTAGGTGGTTCAAACACATGATCATATTAATTTCGGCGGCAATTCAAGGAGGCGGCAGCATGCGACAAGTGTGAGACACTTCCACGATGATGTTCAGACTGACCACGTGGGTGCTCAAGCAACAGAATGAAACCAATGCTCGTATCGCCCACGAACACGAACGCACCAAATGTATTCCTCCGCCGGTCGTGACTGGATTCACTTCTCAACGATTGCAACCTCCCGGGGAAAAAAAGATTTCTAGAGTCAAAAAGGGACATTCAAGCATCGGCGTTTCAAATTTCTGGCATCCTTTTCAACATGAGATCGCCGTCAGTGCTTTTGTCGAGGAACGGCTTCGCTGGAATTCCTTTGGAATGCCGTCGTGTGGAAGAGCTTTGAATTTGAGGCGAGATTGTCTCTTGTACTTGACCAGGTCGCATGGTTCAACATCAATTCATTGTAAGAATTCTTTCTTAGTTAACCACGACACCCTTGTCTTGCCCCGTCTGATTCTGCGCAGTAGCATTTCACTCGAGAATGCTGCGCTCACATAGTGCTATGTCTATTCATCCCCGTCGATGCTTCGTTTCTCATGCATAGACTCCGTGTCGACGGTCCGTGACCAATTGACCCCAAACAGAGTAGCGACTCCCTAATATAACATCTGAGGTAATACGTACTGACATCCAGACTCTTTCCTCTCAAATCAAGGTAAGTAACTCAAAACTACCACTCAGCCGTCGGGAACAATCCAATGATCAATGATGATTAATAACAGAATTGAACACTGCACGCCAAAAAGTTATACAACCCGATTTCTTATCATAAGTACTGTAGTGGGATATTTTCCACTGACCCATTTATTTCAAGGCATGTATTTCTTCATTCCTTCGAAGTCCAGCCAATGACCGCTCTCGACTACCACCGAACCTTACCTAGACAAGAGGCACTTACCCAGTACGGTCAACGACATTGTGCGGAGTCGCAAGGTTGTCCACAGTCATTTGATGTACAGTAGTAGCAAGGGCTGTTACTGCTCACACTGGCTACGACTCTCAAACTCAAGCACGGGCTTGTACCTCCGGCTCCCTTACACGTGTCAATGAAGTTCAGATGCACCCGCCGCGGAAATCAAGCGCTTGAATGGTGAATGTAGGAGAAACTCTACTCAGTAGGGTGGTCTTGGTTTGTTCAGTGAGAATCGCGTCTTGGTTAGGCCATGTCCTCCGGGGAGTCGAGGCGAGAGAACAGGGCGAGACTCTTCAATTTGACACGTTGAACTTGATCCCGATGCGGCGCGGCGTGGCGCGGAGATTGCGTTGGTCATCAAAAAATGGGGCAGCAAAGAAGGTTCGAAGAATGATCGCGACACCTTCGGACTACTAAGCGACATGTTGCATTTCGCGCCCTTTGGCAATCGTGTCCATTGTTTTCAGAGACACTCAAGTGCTAATAACAAGTACCGGAAGCCGATTCAGAAGTTTCACGGTATGAACAATTCGGATGGAGATGCGATCACTGGTTTCAGCATTGGTCGGGGGTGAGCGAGATCTCAGCGTGGTTATGGTGGGTGTTGCATCGGAATTACCCTTGATCGAACGCAGGTTTGCCGTTTCACCTCCGTGCGGCCATCTTGATGCCGTTAGGTAACCCGCCGGGGGTGTTTTGACACTAACATCATTGCCGCGCGTTCGGCTTCCTTGAATCGAGCGCGGTGTCTTGTACGCTATGCGCGCCATTGACGGACAAAGTTTATCGAGGCGGGGGTGACTTTTTAAATAATGCAGCAGCTTTGGTAGATTCCTCGATCCCGCTCTCCTTGTTTTAAACGCTTTTGCGGCTTGACCATTCGTTTACCCCTACGGACTCTGTCCTGTCAAAGTGACAATGACCAACTGGCAGTCACTGACGGAACTTTCAACGGACTTAGGTGAGTTTGAAAGCTCTACCTTTTGTGCAGTAATGACCATTTTGCAGTAGTTTTTGACAGGCTTATGCATACCTTGTTGGGTCTATATGGGTAAGGATGGACTGCCGAGAGGATTTCAGACTTCAAGTTCATGAGTACACGCACTGCCAGATGGGAAATTTTGCTCACTTTCGATTTCGAGTGGGCTGTTATCTCCGGGAAAAGGAAATTCCGTTGGCCCCTGGCAAGTTTAGACTGTCACGGAAGAAAAAGCGCAAATAACGACGCCTCACTGTAGATATTTTACTTCGCTGGGCGATATCTATTGTTATTCGCGATGGTCGGAATGTAGGAGTACCTGTTTCTGGTTTCCCTCATAGTTAACTCGCATGACAGATTGATATCTGTTGACACACCAAAGTTAGTCCAACTGCCTCGTTCCTATTAATCTTACTCAAGGGAAAGGCACAGAATGGTCGATTGCCAAGCACTGTATGTGTTCAACCAGGTTTGTTGCCTTTCTCGTTGTGAAGTGGGGAAACAACTAACTTCCGCCAAGCTTGCCGGTGACTCCGCACTCGGACTGGCCAGTATCAATCTTTCACTCCGCACGCAAGTTTTTACTGTCATTCATCCTATATGCTACTCATTACGATCACCACAGTATGGCGATCTGGTCCCAAAACAAGTGGATAGTGGGCATCATAGTCCTACTTATTCTTGGACACTGGTCCCTCATTTTGCAAGGTATGTGAAAATATTTAGTCCTCGAACGTGTGCTGATCTTAGGCTAGGTGTACTGCTCAAGGTGATTTGGGTCCAAGGCGCTGGCTGTACGATCGTCGAGAGTAACACGACTGTTCTTGCCGCCACCTTTATCTATTCCATGAGTTTTGATCTTGTTGTTCTCTGCCTGACCGCGTACAAGTTGGCATGGACTCGACGTATCTCTGGCACATCTGGAGTCCACGGCAAGCTGGTCTGTATGGTATTCTCCGACGGATTGGTTTACTTCATCCTCGCGTACGTCCCTCGCGTCCTCGCTGACCTATTTGGCGCTTATGCACAAGCAGTTTCTTGGCGAACCTGCTGGCTACGGTATTCATGATCATCAACCTAAATGCCGTCATGAGTGTCGTATTTAACGTTCCTGCGGCCATAGCCTCGACAGTATGTCCTCATGTCCCCATCATTGGATGCATCGAGTATCTTCCCTTCTTTCATAGATCCTGGCTTCGCGTGTAGTTCGTCGGCTCTATAACTTCAATCTAGCTGTCCCTGAAGTATAGTAAGCAGCATGTTCTTTCTGCCATTTACCAGCGGTTCATTTCGACTACTTAGTCACTCTGATGAGAGGTCAGGTGGTGTGGTGTTCGCGAATCCACCAAACTCCCGCGCTCGGTCCATGAGAGAGCCCACGGCCATCCACGTGGAAGTGAGTGAGTTGTCCTTGTGATATCATGGTCAATTCAACGATTGCACGCCCAGGTAGACACGCACCGTCAAACACATTCGCTGTCCGATGTCCCGCAGTACACTACGAAGCCCAGCAGCGATTTTCTGTCCCTCAACGAACACGAGGACCATGCCAAGCTCGTACGTGTGTTCTAAGTATCCAACGGTTGATCCGACTCAGTTCCACATGTGACCTGACCTTCCAACAATCTTTGTGGTCACGGCGTGCGTTCGGGATTGGTGAACTTCTTGTTGATGCGCTATATGTACCTAGAATTCTAGTCGCTCTTTTTGGGTTCACAATGTCATTCCTTTTGTCTTGAATCAGACTCTTGACCAATAGTCCTTGGTCAGGACCATTTGAACGTGCTGTTCTCGAGAGACGATGTGTGACTGTGACTGTCTGTGACGTACGTGTTTGACGCGTCCTCGCCGTTGGTGCGTCGGTAGCCGTCTCGTTGTTCCCCTAACTCGAACGCGATGCCTCTTGTTCGCATCGAGCTGTCCAACTTCAAATCGTACCGGTAAGTCTCTGCGCTGCTCGTCATCTGTACGGTGTAACATATCTTTGTAGGAGTCACCAAGTTATCGGCCCATTCAAGAACTTTACTTCTATCATCGGCCCAAATGGTGCTGGAAAGTCAAATCTCATGGACGCCATCTCCTTCGTGCTCGGCGTAAAGAGTGCTCAACTTCGGAGTAGCCAGCTTAAGGACTTGGTTTACCGAGGTCGACGCCTCGCACGGGGTCCCACTGACGGTTCGGAGGATACCCAGGCTCAAGACGACGCGGAAGACGAGAGCGATGGAGAGGAGAATCAAGGAGAGGGTACCGCAAAGAAAGCTTGGGTCCTCGCCGTATACGAGGACGAAAATAACAAGGAATGGTTCTTCCAGCGCACGTACGTCTTTCATGTACCTCTCACCTCTGACTGTGCATATCACCCTCTCGTAGCATTTCTACAACTGGTGCATCCGAGTATCGTCTCAACGATAGAGTTGTGACGTATGCCGCCTACAATTCCGCGCTTGTTTCTCACAACATCCTTGTCAAAGCGAAGAATTTCCTCGTCTTCCAAGGAGATGTCGAAGCCGTCGCCTCTCAATCTCCGCGAGAACTTACCCGCCTCATCGAGCAAATATCTGGTTCCCTCGAGCTGGCAGCAGATTACGAAAAGGCGAAGGAAGCACAAGAACGAGCTACTGAGAACGCTACGTTCAATTTTACGAAGAGGAGGGGTATTACCGGTGAAATACGACAGTATAAAGAACAAAAGGGCGAAGCGGAGCGTTTTGAGGGTCTCTGTCAAGAAAGAGTTCGTCCTTTTGTGATGAGTCAGTTGTCACGACTTATATGCGCCTCCTAGGACGATCTCATCTTGCGCCGAATCCTTTATAAACTGTTCCACATAGAAGAGGCTCTTGAAGCCAATGCCAGGGACATCCAGAAGAAATCACGAGCCCTTGCGGGATTGCGTGCAGAGCAACGACAGCATGACAAGGCACTTGAAGACGCTCGTGCAGATCAAGCTAGAGCTCGTACAGCTGTTGTTCGGGAAGAGAAGAGAGTAAAGAAGGCAGAAAAGACCGTCGAGTCTAAAGTCAGTAGAACGTCACCTTCAGTTCCAGCTCCCTGTGCTTAAACATACATCCAGGAACCCGATCTAGTTGCAACCGACGAGAAGATCAAGCATTCCACCAGAAAGATGCAGAATGCCCAAACTACACGTGAACAAGTAGGAAAGGATGAGGAGCGTCAACAAGCTAGGCTGGATACCCTTCGCCGTGACATTCAAACTGCACGTAGAGCTGCGGATGAGGCTGCAGGTGTGTCTAAATGCTTCTTCGATACGGTCCAATTTACTCGTTGATGCCATACTACCAGAAGCATACCGTCGAGCGTCACAAGACAATACGGCTTTAAGTGAAGAGAGTCTTACCGAGTACCGTGCTCTGTGAGGTTGTCTCGTTTTCGTGAAGAGAGTACGCTGCTTACTTTGAATCAAATTAGAAAAGCGCAGGCAAGCGTATTAGCAGTGACTGAACGTCAATCACTCGAGACGCTCGGAAGAGAAGAAAAGACTGCGTCACGAACGCTTGGCCAGTTGAAAACTCAAATGGAGGAGATGGCGGCCAAGAAGAACAAATTAACTGAAGATGCAAATGCACAAGGAGAGAAGAAGACGGAGGTAATGCATCCGGCACCCACACGTGTTAACTGTTTGATGGATTTTATCAGCTTGAGCAAAGGCTAGCGACTCTGCAAGCTGATTTGGCCCGTGTCAGACAAGAATATGACAACCACCAGAGCGAGCGAACGCGCATAATGTGTGTTTTATATAGCCACTCTCCTGGAGTGGGGACTTAACACATCTTCAGCCGCCTCGAAACTGAAGCAAATGAAAAGCTCACAGATGTCTATCAGCGTCTCCTCCAAGCAGGTATTGACAAGACCGAAACGGAACGAGAGGCAAAACTCAAGGAGACTCTTGCCAGCCTGCAACGCGTCTTCCCAGGTATGCTTTTACACTTCAGTGCAAACCTTGAAATCGTTCCAAATATATTTCAAATATAGGCGTCAGGGGACGGGTGGTAGATCTGTGTAAGCCCACGCAGCGTAAATATGAGACTGCCGTCTCCGTGATCTTGGGTAGGAACATCGATGCGGTGGTTGTAGATGAGGAGAAAACAGCGATCGAATGTATCGAGGTTGGTTTCATGCGCCTACGCACTTCTGTCTCGACTTACGTTATTTTAAGTATCTGCGCACCCAGCGAGCCGGGCAAGCAACCTTTTTACCCCTCGATACGATCTCAGTAAAGCCCGTCAATGACAAGTTTCGTTCCTTTGCCAAAGGGGCCCGACTTGCCGTTGATGTCATCCAGTACGAACCTGCTGTTGAACGGGCGATGCACCACGTGTGTGGGAATGCTTTGGTATGTGATACAATGGAAGTAGCAAAGTATGTATGTTGGGACAAAGGTCAGGAGGTTAAAGGTAAGTGAGAGAGAATTGAGGGGTGGACACCCTAGTTTCATGGGCATTCTTCAGCTGTTACACTGGAAGGGACAGTCATTCATAAAAGTGGGTTGATGACGGGTGGACGAAGTACACACGGGTCCGGAAAGAAGTGGGAGGAAAAGGATGTGCAAGGTCTGCTGGTGCTCATTCGTTTGATGATGTCCCGTTCACATAAGATTACCTAGGGCTTGTCCGACTCAGAGATAACCTCCTAGCCCAATTGCAGGAACTGAATCGCTCCAAGTCGCGTGGTAAAGCAGATGAAAATATCATCGCTGAGATAACGAGGCTGGAGAGCGCTATCACTGTAACCAAGGATGATTTGGTTCGTATATCTACTCTCTCTATTGTACCATCGTTCAAACTCACGAGGTCTCAGAGCGCTTTTAAGCTTCGCCATAATGGTACAAAAGATGAACTCAAGCATGTCGAGAGAGAGCTTAAGAGGCTTGCGCCTGACTTCAAAAAAGTTAGTAAACAAATCAACCTACCTCTCTTTCGTCCCATGACCTCCCTCCGTAATAGGCTCAAACTACGCACGCTACGCTCACTTCGCGCATATCAACGCTCCAGTCGGTCGTTGACGAAGCCGAGCATGGTGTCTTTGCGAACTTTTGCGCCAAAATCGGCGTCAGTCATATTCGGGAGTATGAAGAACGTCAGCTCAGGGTGGCAGAGGAGGAGAGTCAAGCACGAAACCGATTTGATCAGCAGATTGCGCGCCTAACACATCAGTGAGGATTTTCCCCTCTGATTGACTCCAGTTTGTCGTTAATATTACTATTCGATTATAGAATTCAGTTTGAGGAAGAGCAACTGCAGCTCACCCAGCACAGGCTGGCGACGCTCAAGAAAACCCAAGAAGACGAGGAAGCTAAAGTCGTCGAGCTGGGAGAGCAGAAACGTCTAATCCAAGCCGAGATTGCATCGGGCCAAGAGGCGATCGAAAATCTTCGGCAAAGCCTCCGGACACTCAACGAAGTACTTGAAGAGAAGAATAAGGTCGTGGAACAGGTTAAGAAAACACATGCCCGCGCAGCTAAGGTGCTTGATCAAGCACTCAAGGAGATCGGGTCAATGGCTCGTGATTCTCTATTCATGTTGTCGTTTATTGACTTTGATTGATTTCAGAACGACGAAATTGAAAAGCTGGCTCTTGAACGGTCTTCGATATATCGTAAATGTCGACTGGAGGACATTAAATTGTCACTGGTAGCAGGTAACTTGAAGAACGTACCCATGGAAGAGGTGAGGGCCCGAAGTACAGCCGCTTTGACGTGCTGAAATCGTTGCAGAATCTACGTGATGAAGTGGCCATGGATGTCGATGAGGACGAAGAGGGCTCTCAGCGACCTCGGCAAGTCCAGGATTATGGCATTGAAGTTGACTTTACTGCGCTGAACGACGAGGAACGTGCTGTGAGTTTATGTTGATCGTCCCGATCATGATCGTAGTATATAATTTCAATCTTTGCAGAGCAACAATCCAGAAACCCTTTCTGAATTTGACGCCGCGATCTCCAAATTAAACATTGACATTGAACGGATGGCACCAAACCTGAAGGCAATTGAAAGACTGGATGATGTTGAAGCCCGGCTTGTTGAGACTGAACGAGAAGCGGAGAAGGCACGCAAGGACTCCAAAACAGCAAGAGATCAGTTCAATGAAATTAGGCGTCAGAGGTGGGTAATCTTTCTCGGTCAACCGGAAACCCAAGTGTGCTGATCGCTATGGTAGATGTGAACTGTTCAATAAGGCATATAATCATATCTCTGAGCGGATTGACGAAGTGTATAAGGACCTTACGAAGGGCAAGAGCGCGCCTATGGGAGGTGTTGCATACTTGAGTCTGGAGGACAGCGAGGTATTTGGGAGACTTTACCACATATCCGAGATATTGATTCTTGCTTTCAATAGGAGCCTTATGGTGCTGGAATTAAGTACCACGCTATGCCCCCGATGAAGCGATTCCGAGACATGGAACAATTGTCGGGTGGGGAGAAGACAGTCGCCGCTCTAGCATTACTTTTTGCGATCCATAGGTGCGTTCCATGGGCAATAATAGAATGTGTCCTTTCTCACCCTCGTATTAGCTATCAACCCGCACCGTTCTTCGTCCTGGATGAAGTAGACGCGGCCCTAGACAACACGAACGTCGCCAAAGTAGCCAATTACATTCGCTCTCAAGCTTCGGACTCGTTCCAGTTTATTGTTATCAGCCTCAAGGGCTCGTTGTACGAGCGTGGTCACTCGTTGGTGGGGATATACCGAGACCAGGATGTCAACAGTTCGAGGACGCTCACACTAGACGTAAGCTCTGCTAATCTTCTTTCTCAATGCATGAGACTGATAAGCTTCGAAGTTGACCCAGTACGACGAATGAAATACAAAGGATGTCTCTCGGTTGTTGTTATTCTTATTTGCTTTCAGTCGTTTCTGTTTTGTCCATCCGTCCGTGGTATAATGTAGTTTTCCACCATTTGGTGGTCAAACAAAGGCATGTTGACTTACGTAAACCATTGTCCTCAACTTCCGCGTCCATTCGCGATGAGCCATTCGCCGTATCCTCGTTCGGCTGTCCTTGTACTCGGCCAGTCTTCCATCTATTCGCTCCTCCCTTCAACACTCCTTGCGCAAGCAGAATCACTTATTCAAAATGGCAGACTGGCAGAAGCACAAGCGCTGCTAGAGCAAGCCGAAGCTGATCTTGTGCAGGAAAGCACGAGTTCTTGTGATCGAGTGGGTAGTGTGGATACTCTTGGTTATGTGTTCTGATGAAGAAATGCACACGAGGAGACTCTGCGCTACTTGCACCAATGTCTCGCCTTCGCGCTCATGCGTCAGACCAGATTTAGAGAGGCAACAGCCCACTTCGTCAAGGGGGCTATCGATCCTCGCGTCCCTGTCTCTTACTTCGACGAACTACGGCCTGCTTTGTTCAGTGAACCTCCGAGTCACGAACAAGACGGTAGCACACCGTTACGAGGCATCGAGGCGGATTCTGTCGAGGTCGAGGTCTGGGTTGGCATTAGAGAATACATGCCTGGTGAAACCAGTGTCGATGATATCAGTGAGTCGATTCGCATTTAACCCCTTTTCTTCCTCCCCCGCCGCCCCGCACCCTCGCATGTCAATACTCTGTCTGTTCATCCCTGCCAACTTCCCACCCACCGATCGACTGCCGGCAACTCACCCTCTTCCCTCTCTTCCCATGTCTCTCACAACTCTCGTCCCTGCCCTATCATCTGCAACAAATAAAATAAAATGATGCATGGGCACTGACTTCAGTCGCCACCAACTTAGTCAGGAATTATTCTCCGTATTTGCGCCCTAGTGCGATACCTGGTTCACCTGTTGGAGATGAACCTACCGACGCGGAGCCATCAACCTCCGACACTCCCGCGCAAAGCGGCACGCGTACACATCCCGCAACGATCGCAATGCGCGAAGGACTGAGAGGAGAAGCCAGTGAGATGGTAAAAAGCATTCTGGTCGCTGTGTTGGGGAGCGCTGAAATGTGGTCAAGGGATGTCATCGAGGTGCGTGGTTTTCCTGCCTCCTTAATCATTATACCTTGTCCCGTAGTCTTCCAGGTCGGTGGTACTGTTCCCCGTGGTCCATCTGATACATTGCATCTATGCTACGATAACTTATTGTCATTTCTCCTCTCATCTCTTCGCTATGTCTCCTTCCCGTGCATACGTAGGAACAGTTCTGACGTTCCATCGTTCACCTAGATAACATCAACAGCTCTTGCCCTTCTCTATGCACATGTAGGAGACATTCAGTCACTTTTGGCACTATTCACCCCTACTTCTTTCGCTCCATCCAACCCCTCCTCGCGTCCTGTCTCCCGGTCCGGTTCGCGACCACCTTCACGTCCTGGTTCCACGTCACATTCCCATCCTTCGAATGGCTACAATACATTACCATCACACGCACGACACACACACAACCCTTCCCAGACAACGTCTGCCAGCTCCCCGGGTCCTACGTTACCGTTTCACCCAGAAATTTTAGCACCCGTGCTCTCACGGATGAATCACTGGGGTGCCCTAATAGAGATGTGGAAGGTGCATGGGGATGGGGAAAAGGTCGTGGATATCTTAGCTGCGTAAGTGGCGCCACATATAACGATTGTTAATCGTTCGTTCATGACCTTGACTGACTTTATACCTATTTTTTTAATATGAAACAGCCTCTCGGAAGGAACATATGTCGATCCTTTCGTCGTCGATCCACTCGGGCACATATTTTCAATACTTGCTCCCACTCAGACTGACCCATCCGCGTCAATGATCGGGGCTAGCTTGAGTTTAAATGAACATGAGAGGTCTACTTTGGTAAAGAAGTGGGCAGCATGGCTTGCTGGGAAGGATATCGAGAGAGGGCTGAAGGTACGTATATGCACCCTGTTCTCGTGTCTATCATTCAACCTACGTAAATATGTGTCTTTCATGTTGGTGTTCGGACGGCACACAGCTGCTAACATCCTCGCAACCTACACGACATCGCAGACCCACCGGTGCCGCAGGCCGCGGAAGGGACAGGGGAGATCGAGAAAGGGAAGCGCGAAAAGCCGATGAATTGGTTATCCTTTCCGAGCTGCGGAATACCAATGCACTTGCTGCAAAACAATACCTGGAGTGGCTGGTTGTTGACCGAGGACTCGGAAGGAGTGGAAAGGATACGGCGGAGGAGGGGTTATTTGAAGAACTTATATGGAACTGCATAGAAGAGGTCTTGGAGTATGCTGGGAACGAGGGTGTTAGGAAGCTTTGGAGGGCAAAAGGTTCGTCGAGTATACGGATGCACAAGACTGTATGGTGACCACGCCCTGATATCTGCGTCTGTCAGTGGCGTCGTACGCCTCTTCCCCAAGCACCTCGACTACGACACTTTCACCGCCTCCGCCTCCGCCGAAGTCGGATTCGGCACTTCTACCCGTTCACCCGCCTTTACAATTACCGTCGCGCCCCCCATTCTTGTCCTATTTCGCTTCGACGACTCCTGACTCCCCATCAAAGCGTGCGCGCATAAAAACTTTGTTGCTCCTTCAGTCTATCAAGGAGGGCAAAAAGTTGGTCGAGGATATACGAGATAGAATCGTGGAGGGAGGATTGGATAAAATTCTTGGTCTTGAGATGGCCATTTTATATTCGAAGGTACGCCATGTTTCGACTCTGTACACTTTATGTTCGTATACATGTCGACGTGACGACATCAGATTCCCTCCGTACGGACTACCCTCAAGACACTGTACGCTTTGCGGGACACAGCAACTGCCGAGTCGTATGCGTCGAGCGGTTGTTTGATCGGGGTAATTAGTACAAAAATCGGCGTGAGCGCTGCGGAAGGATGTGGGTTGTCTGATTGGGGTGGGTGGTTTGCAAGAGGTGGTGTGGCAGGAGCAAAAGAAGAAAAGCGAGGCCAGGACGACGGCGTTTTAAAAATGCTGTTGGAAGTTTATATGGAAGACGGGTGAGCTTCGCTATCCATAGAGGCGCAGAGAGTTTGACAAGATTCAACACTTTTCAGGGATACGCAACAGACCGCACGGTTTTTGAGCTCGCAAGCGAAAAGACTGGATGTTCTTGACGTGAGTATTTCTATATCGTTTACCTTTTTCCTTCGTTGGTGAGCGGGATGAGCTTCTTTATATTTGAGGCGTTGTCAATGACATCAATCTGCGCTGATCACCAATTCCCGCACCAATCATTGCATAATATCTCTTAAAACTAGCATGACTGACTTATCCACTGCCCTCGTAGATATTCCCCCTCGTACCCACCACCTGGCCGCTCCGTGCGCTCTCAACCTACCTCACCCGTTCCCTCCGACGTACGCAACACGCCGCCCATGAAGGTCAGATTGTTAAGGCCGTCTGTGCAGGACAAAACCTTGCCGTTCTCGAGAATACGTTCGAGGTTCTACGAGATGAGGGTGCGATCGTGGAGGAGGCCGTGAGTGACGACGAGGAAGAAGATAAACAAGGGGAAGATGGCGTAGGGAGGAGCTTTGATGAAAAGGTCGTATTGCATGGTGGGGCTGAGGTGATGAATGTTCACGTGGGGGGTGGTGAACCATACCGTTGAGGTTACTTGAGTCCTGAGATGGGTGGTGTTAATGCTCAGTCGCTGTTCTACGTGGTGCATACTAATCTACTTCTACATCTTCTGATGCTTCGAGACTTTGGAGGTGAAAGTATTATAACAATGCGGAAGTTCACTAGTAGTCTTGCGATTACCATGGTATCAAATTTTTTTATAAATTGAATTGGACTGACCAGTGCTATGCTTCTTCGGTTCTCTTGATTATGCAAATCATCGTTGATCAAGCAGAAAACCACCTATGCATTGCTTGGCCCAATTTGAGGGCGCATGGATAATTCGAGCCCTGTGAAAGACTAATTAGGACCAGGAGTATCACAATAGTGCCCTGACTTTAGACTTATCAGGTGGACCTCACAATGCATCAAACATTGTTAGAAAACCATCGGCGTATTTGAATGCAAGTCAGCATACAGCATGACTTTCTCAGGCACATACACAGAAGCAATTTCAGGGTCTGTCGCTGGCCCCACTGACGTAAACCATATGGTTTCTGGTTCAGAAGATGAGACGATTTGCGTTTGGGACGCCGCCACTTGAAGCGATAGCGCGCAACCTTGACGGATAGAGTGAACTGCATTGTCACTCAATCCTTCGAAGTAGCAACTACAATAGAGCGGTGACATTTGTGCTGTCCTGAGGCTCCAAACCTTTGGGGATTCGGTCGACGATCAGAAGAAGGCGCGACAACTCGGAGGGCACCGACCCGCCGTGAGAGCCATGCCATGTACTACAATCAGTGATTTTGTGACTGAGAGAGACCGTCATCGGAATCGCATGAAGTTGCTGGCTTTGAGCTAGCTGTGCCATCTCGTCCTCGTTACTTGGTTTGTTCCACGTCATGGCGATCAATGTCGCGGTCAGTGGCCAGCATACAGCCTCGCTGAAACCCACTTCTGGTCCGAATCTGTCAGTCCTCGCTGACGTAATGCCACAGGTCCACCCAGAAGGTGAGCTCAGTGCGGCTTGCGACATACAACCCGAATGCATTGAGTCCTCATGAGTCTGTCCAGTGACGACGAGCAAATATGGACCTCTTTCAGAGAACGTAGCCTCCAACCAGGAGGCTTCGGAGAGGACAGAACCAGAATATGGTTTGTCCATGGCGTCTAAGCGTCTCTACTCCACTCCACGTTAACCGAATGACTCTAGGCCTGCTCTCCTTGGTGCGCAACCTCTCTCAGATCCACCTCCATACTCTGAGGTGGACAATACGAATGGCTATGAAAATCCGATGGAAGAAAGGATGGATAGGCCTGTGGCAGATCCCCACTCGGACGAACGGCAAATCAAGCTGGACACTGATCGCAGCTTTGTATTATACCCAGGTGGTGCGAAATGACACCTCTGTATTCATACACGCGCTGAATCACATCTTTGGCATCAGAATCCAGCGCTATGCCTGCTCGGGATTCACTTCAAAACGACTTGCATGAGCTCCTCGTGTCGTTGTTCCGAAAACGTCGCTCGCTTCACTATTTCCAGGGATTCCACGATATCATGACTGTCATCTTTCTCACTTTGCCGCGGCCTCTTCACCTCGCATGCGCGGAAAAGATGGCACTTCATCGCGTGCGAGATTCGATGGGAGTCGGACTCGAACCAGTACTCGGCTTATTGAGGTGAGTCCCAAAGGTGTGGTCTACAATCCTTCGATGGATGATTATTTTGCGCCAGAGTACTTAGAAACTTGTTAAGGCTCGCGGATCCTGCATACGCGAAGCTCCTCGAAGAGTGCGTACCCTCGACATCTTACTCGTCTACGCTGATCACAGTATGCATCTCAACGTCTAGTACTTCACTGTTACCATATCATGCACTCTCTCATCTCCTTACTCTTTTCTCGCACGATGTTCCGACTCTTCCTCTTATTCAGCATGTGTGGGATTTCCTTTTGTCACGAGAACCGATCGCCGTGGTGTGGCTCGCCGCTGCTGTAAGTACCACTGCCAATCAGTTCATTCTTTTGGAGAAGTCTTCCTAATTCCTGTCCATAGCTCATTCTACATCGCAAACCTTCCGTTTACTTACTTGCCGAGCAAGATGAAGAAGGGATGATTCACTCTTTGTTAGGGGGGATGCCAGAACTCATTGACGCAGAGCCGGAATTCTGCAATCCTGGCATCAATGGAGGCACGGCTGCTGAGGCGGTTCGTGACGCAGATGATGAGACGGCGTCAGTGATATCTGTTGCAACATCTGGATTGGGCTGTGGAACGGGTACAAATGGGCAAGCAAATTCTGAAGCTATCGACAGAACGCTCGATTGTCCACAGGCCTATGACACCCTCACAAGAAACGAGGACGAGTTTGATCAAAGTTCTATCCCATCGGACGTGACCCAGAGTGGTGACACGCTTCAAGCCAACAGCCCTAATCAGAGCATAAAATTAGTCCGGCTTCCAGAAACAACAGACCAAAACTGTGTCGATGACCCTCATGACTCAATCCTAGAATTCGCTACATCGATCCCATTGCCTGATTCTCGGCCAGCTTCGCCCATCCCTTTATCAGGACCTTCTTCCCCTGCGCAGCAAAGTATGTCGTTGCCCCAGGAAGCAACATGTATCGATCATCACGACCCTTCACCTTCGACCTCTGGTCGTGTACCACCACGCTCGCGCTCATCTTCAGGCCCAAGACATCCTTCCTTTATGCAACCACCTTTTGTAGCAACCAGATCATCTTCACGTTTTGACAAGCCGGCCCCATCCAAATCGAGAACCAAACCCCCACCACTCTCCCTTACTTATCTTCTCCGTCAAGCAGATAGCCTCTTGGCTGCATACCCGCCATCTCATCCGTCACTCCGCATCTCCGAGATTATGGGACCTGATAGTATCATGCGAACGTGGAGACCCCTACCAATTAGCGCCAAAGGGAAGGACGCTGTTCCCGAAAAGCAGCCATACAACTACACCGACGACCACTTGGAAACTCTAGTCAATTCTCCATACATCGTCATACCCTCATTACCTCCTTCGCCACTTCTTGGTGCCCGCCTTCCAGCGAAGAAAACCAAAGCCTCGCCAAGAACGCTGAGCAAAGCCCTTCTTGACCCGCGCAGGATTAGCCAGTGGCTAGGTGCTCTCACCTCTGCAGAACGTAGAGTGTTATTCATGGGTGCATTATTCGTGGTCGGAGTTGCGATGGCGTTGAAATCCGGTAAAGTCCCCTACGCGGAAGGTATCGCTAAGACGAGTGGAGGAGATGGACTAAAGCGCTTATGGAATGGCAAGTGGACATTTGTCTCGTCTGTGGTCGCTGCCTGGGGGAGAGGATTGCCCTAGCTTGTAGGCATTTTCTGGTGTAAGGCATTTTCTGGTGTACTTTTACATTAGGTTTAGGTGGATACGCGCGCAGCCGTGATTTGCCTCGTTATTATAATACTCAAATATTTTCCATGCGGCTGAACGGATACACTCCAATATCTGCTTTTGTCAGCTTGCTGAGCGGTGCTTCTTTTCTCTTCTTCTCTCATTCATAGTAGTGTTGCTAACTCGGCTCCGCCCTCACCAGTCGGTATGGTGACTGTAAATGAGCTATTTAAGATTTCTAAGGATGACACGCTCCGGTGCACGTTGTACGCATCGTTATTAACACCGCCGTGTCGATGATTAGGAAACAAACATCGGAGAATCCTTCAACATGGAGGTCGAAAGTGAGGCCTTGAGGTAGCCTAGTAACATCCCGTGGAGTCAGTGCTAGCAACTACCAACTTGAATGCTCGGAACATCGATCCGACTCAGCGGCACATTATAAGCGCACTGTGGAGCCTTGTACACTGCCGCCCCGTTTTCTTGACCTCCGGGTCAATTTTCGTGGCGTTGCGCCAAGAAATTGGCTGTGTCTATCGTTCAGCACGAGAACGAGATGAGCGCTGATCGAAACGTGGTCGATCATGTGGCTCAGGGGCCTGAGTGTGTCGATTGTAGAGAGCGTTCTTACAACACCCACGCTCAGGCTGTCTTGGCAACAATTCATCGGCGGTGTTCAGTTCGTGCGTAGTATAACGGTCAGGTCCAGCTACCCGGGACGTCGATTCAACGAATGCTTCGATGGCAAGCAAACGCCATGACATACACGAGTCGGGGACACGTAGCCTATCAGATCGGTGTGATTAACTACCAACCTTATCCGGCAAACTCCGACCACAAACTGTCTGAAGAACGCCTCATGACTTGGGGCAGCACCCACTGGAATCGACCTCCTAGTGACGTCTTGACACTTTAGACCACTATGAGTACTGGTGCCCTTCTTCGGAAAATAAGACGCGATGAAACCAAACAGGACATCCGCGTCGGTATCATTTGGCTGGTGGCGCTAGGTGAAGTTGGGAACAATTGACGATCTGATGATCTCCAGGTCTCAGGCCAAGAATTGCCGGTCCTACAGCCTCCTCCCCGATCCGAAGAACATCCATCACCAAGGCAAAGCATGACGTATCGCATACCCCTGGTAACCCCTGGTCCATGGATGACATCCATTGTTCAAGAAGAGGTGAGAAACGTGCGGAAAACGGTCTCGAAAATTTCTCGTGTAGAATTCAGTGACGAACGTTTTGAGTCATGTAGAAGCATAATGTTGAATGCGGTGCAAACCATGTAGTTCGAGCCATGAAGCCCAAGCAGTGATTTCTGCGAGCACTCTCAGGGACGCGGTTCCTGCAACTTAACCACCGTTGACTCGCGGTGCAAGTGGTACGTGACAATTCAACGGATCGAACAGCTGGCTGTTTTCTTACTTTTAGTATCAGTGTTACTTGTCGTTTTCGTCCGAGTTAGTCCCGCCTCGAGTCATTCCTATTCCGTGGACCACGCTGGGTTGTATGCATTTACCAGCGGAATCCGTTCAAACGGATCTCTGAAAATTCGCCGCCGTGTTGGCGGGGTGACTCGGGAGAACGGGACGATGAAGGGAAGTTGCTTTGGGCCGCAACGAATCGACCTCTCAGGCTGCTCGTATTTAATCCGCTCGCGCGTCATTTGGTTAGGCCATCACTAGTCACTCCACGAGGTTGCAAAATGTCCCATCCCCACCAATTTTCTTCTCCTGTCTATCCAACCCCGCCTCCTCCCTCGCCTCGACAAAATAAAGTCGTTATGCAGAGGCAATACCGCGAAAAGGAGGGGGAGTGCTTCAACGCGCTCAGAGATATCATCAAGCAACTTACAGGAGAGGAGCTGCAGACACGGCACGAGATCCTGACGAAAGGTTGTATTTTAGTCCGTGTGTCAATCCACGTGTGGATGCTGATAGATTCGCGTGGGAAGCGATTGACTTGCTCTCATCCGTTTCGGAGGTCAGGAGACAGGAGCAGGCCCCGTATGAAATCCCTGTAACACCAGTGACCAACCCTATGGGCATGACATCAACTTCGTTTGGTATGTACTGGGTCTAATTACTCGATTGAGGTGTTTATCGCTCTCTAGATCATCTCGCCCAACCACCCTGTTGGCCTCTACAGAATGCCGAGTTTGATGGGCAGAGTACCTATTACATACCCCAATCCCATGACCAGCCGTACCACTCCATGCCCAATATGGACTCCACGCTTGGCGAGAACTGGTCTCATGATCCTTATTTTTAGAAGATGTCTCGGAATTCCATTCTTCCTCTATAAATACTGTAGCCATAGAGTAATTTCCATTCTCCTATATGTATGTTTTCCTTTGACTGTAAATACTACTTATGTAGCACAAGCGGAAGATTGTCACCGGTTGTACGGGCTTACCGTTTGATATAGACTGGTATGTGGGGACGTTAGTCCGTGATGACACAGGTTCCAAAGTGTCGAAGAGTGACTTCGCCAACCCAGTCCCGTGTACGGGTAACGTTGTGGGCACACTCTTCCTGCTGGCTTCCACAGTGAATCCAATGATGGTTTTTGCAACATGACAGGGCTAAGTGAGATGGACGAGAGTGGGGTACAGGATGCACGAGCTAACTCGGATCGGATCGGCTCAATTATAGATTGTATTGCCCGATCTCTTACAAATGGGGTCGCTTGTGTCCCACGGAGGGTAGTTTTGCTGGTCAGGCATATCTCTCTCCACGCCAAATATAAAGGATTTGTCAAGGGGGCGCTCCAGGGTATCGACTGCAAGTTCCCAACGAATACTAGACTGTTTACAGGTACCCTTTGGTATCCGAATTCCCATGCAGACCCACGTGGCACGAATACTCTACTATGATTGTATCCACTAACAGATACCTCACAGCCTCTACGGAGAGGGCGGAGTGGACTGTAGAAATGCGTCGTACCGAGACGCACGCACTGCATTGTTGCTGCGTCGACTATGTACTAGTACAGCAAATGTCTTCGCGAGATTTGCCGTATTTCAATCGGGCTGTATCTGTGCCGTAATAGTTCGTTCGCCTTTCCGAAGTTTGCATGCAACTTCCAGTCAGCGGTCTGCGGCGGAGGTATTCATATCCAGCGTATAGCCGACCTATGAGCTCCTGCCATCATAGGATCAAAGGAAATCACTGAGAGAAGATGGTGAGGCCGTGTCTGGGCTATGCTCAGAGCCGGGAGGACGGTAGAGAAGTGCAAGGACCTCTCAAGTGCTCCGTGAGCGGACCACAATTGGTGGTTGGAACGACTGGTTTTCTTGGTGCTAGTGCTTTAGCATCTTTGAAATGTTTTCGTCTACTAAACCTTTGATCGGTTTTGAAGGTGTTATCGCCGGCTTCCGCCGTTCTTCGAGTCTTGCTGCATGGTATGACTCCGAGATTTGCGTGAGAAAGGAGTATTTTTGTCGCACCTCGGATTCGACCGGGAGTGGGCCCGAACAGTGGAGATCGCACAATACAAATGAGTGTGCTAAACCAAAGGTAGGCTTAGTGTATGGACAGAGCTCCATTCCTTATTGATCGGAACACTGCTTCCCAGAAATCTCAAGAAATTTGAGGTGTCACGCCGTATCTGTCATATGATAGAGCTCCCCAAATACTTATGAATTCAGCTGCCCAAAAAAAAGGTAAGAGACATGTTGGTGCTTTTCGGAACACCGTGACATTGAATGTTTGGGACAAAGCATTGCATAGCACGTGTTAAGAGTTCAGGTCAAGTTGGAGATTGTGCGCGATGCAGACCATGTGGGCAGGTTCATCTAACATTACTTCTGTTACTGACCGTAACTACAGTGAGGTCAGTTACAGTTTTTCTGTTCGAGTGGCCATCGATCGATTCTGAATATTTGAACCTCGGACTACATGAGGTACGTGGCTTTTAGCAGTTGTTCGGTCTCCCCCGCTGAAGTGCGCATTCCGTCGATCGTTAGATGCCCGGCAGTAAGTATCTGAACTGCCAGAACAGCCCCCTCATTGTTCGAGCTCCTGTGGAACAAAGGCGCTGTGTAGGTAACGCGGTGTTTTCTTTTGACGCCTATCGACAGAATGACAGACGCTCGCTCTGAAGATATAAAGACCCGAGTACGATGCGCCATCTCATCCAGGGACTCAGGCCCCATTGAACGGAAATAACTGGATGCAGCACACAATCCAATATTCCCTACCCGGCCAGCCCCTACCTCCGCCGCCTCCGCTTCCCTCTCGACCCGCAACTTCCCAAAACAAAGTTCTTTCGCAAAGGGAATACCGTGAAAGGGAGGGTGAGAGTTTCAACATGCTCCGGGATGTTATTAGGATCCTTACCGGAGAAGAGCCCCGGACGCGACTAGAGGTCCTGAGAAAAGGTAAGTGTAGTTCATGCGTTATTATAAAGGTCGCCACTGATATATTTTTACGGGAAGCGATTGACCTGCTCTTATCCTCGAGGATCGAGGGCCCTAACGAGGGCCTGGCTAGCACCCTGAGTGCAGCGCATGCGGCACCCACTTCAACCATGGGGCTTGGAGATATGGCGTTGGATCAACCAAGTAAGTAGATTGAATCACACCTCCATGATCGAGGTGCTTAGCGTTTTCCATAGGTCATTGCGCCCAAATATCTCACTGGATCCAGACTCGGCAGTCCAATGCTGGGTTTGACATGGGGAATCCTTGCTACGATACCCATTTCCACGACAATCAGCGATACCCCTCCATGTCTACCGTGCCAGCGGACTGCATCCCTAATTACTCCGGTTCTCGGGGATCTGGGGAGGATTCGTTTAATCACCAACAGTTTAACAGGCCATTCTAATTACATTTTCGCCTCCGCTGTATAGTCCCTCAAAACACCTCCTGCTACGTTAGTAGGAACACCTTGCACACATAGAATGAATAGAGCAAGGATAAGTCAGTCATGTCAGCCGATTGCGCTTTTTACGTCGGCTGCCATGAAATAGCATGTATTCTAGGCTTAGCATGTACAGGCATCATGTAACCCAGAATAAGCTGCATGTTGACTGATTAGCTATATGGTCTGCCGTGTAAGGATTGCACCAAAAGTTAGGGTAAGCTACCCAGTGGATCACAAACGTCACGAACACTCGCTGTGTCCTGCATGACATG
>JBBPKJ010000327.1:0-29077 GCA_038089195.1 Brasilioporus rufonigricans
CATCTGTGTTTGCCAGGGAACTTGCCCGAATCCTCTCTTATGACCTAAAACTCTCCTCTGCATACCATCCCCAAATTGATGGCGAAACCGAATGAGTCAACCAAGAACTGGAGACCTATCTCCACATTTTCTGCCAAGGAAGGCCCCAACAATGGAAAAATCTACTCCCACTAGCCAAGTTCTCCCACAACTCTGCCATCCACTCATCCACCCACCAATCACCTTTCATGCTCATGATGGGCTATCAACCATGTTCATATCCCCCCCTTGGAAAAACATTCATCCCTGCCTTAGAAACCTGCTTATCCATCATCTCCACAGCATGAGAAGAAGCTCTGGCAGCACATCAGAAAACCCAACAATTAATGAAAGAGTGCATCACCTCTACCTTCCACCCCTGGAAAGTTGGCAACAAAGTTTGGTTAGAGGCCACCAATCTCCGATTCCCATCTCCATCCAGGAAGCTCCTCCCAAAAAGAGTAGGACCCTTTGAAATTACCCAAGCCCTTTCTGGCCTTGCATTCTGCCTGAAACTACCCACTTCCTGGAAATGTCACAATGTCTTCCATGCCTCCAAACTCTCTTCTTACTGAACCATCCCAGAACATGGACCAAACTTCCCCTCCCCTCCTCCCGACATCATAAATGATGAAGAACAATTCAAAGTAGAAGCCATCATCTCCCACTGTGGGATAGGAAATAGATGAAAATACCTCATCAAATGAAAAGGTTATGCCCCATCAGAAAACACTTGGGAACCCGAGCGAAACCTTACCAATGTCAGAGAGTTATTAGATGAGTACAAATTATCCCTAAAAAGATAATGAGCCATTTCCCCACCCCCCTCTGGATCCTCTTCGCCTTCACCTGTGCTGCACTACTTTTCGTATCCTCCGCTCTCTTCGCAATCTACTTCCACCACCATAGCTGTCACAATACACCCCAAAATCATGTCTCAATCTAGTCTCCTAGCACTCTCTATTCAAGCCTCCCTCCTCCCTGAACTATCCTGCCGCATTCTCTATGCCTGAATCCTAGAGAGCACCTGTGTTATGTACGATATTGAACATCTACCCTTGTTCGCCGACCAAACTCCCCTTCTCTCGGCCATATGCCTTTACCACACCACTTGCCGAGCCTACAACACTTACATCTCTATGAAACCCCCATTTGTAGATAACGTTTCAGACGTTTCCTTGACTACCACCCTTCCTATCTCTCCAATCACTGCACTGGACTTATTGCATGATTTAGGTTTTGATCAGTTTGTAGCCGCTTTACCAACCCCTTCCCCTCGGCTCTCTGCCATCCTTCTTCCCATATTTAACATCCTCAATGAAGATGAATGCTCCACCTACCAAGAGTGTGACCTTATCCCTACTCGACCCTTAGCCAGCGTACCCACCTCCCCCTCTCCACTCCCTCATCCTCCGCTTATTGAACACCTATCCACCCCTTCACTGGACCCCACCTTAGCTGTCCCTCTAGCTGTCCCCTCTCCTGATCACCCTGATCACCTTGTCATCCATTGGAAAACTGTCCATGGCAACGTGCTCTCCTCCCCCTTCCAGACCGTCCAAACCTGAAGTTGCCCCTTCCCCCTTGACAGGACCAATGACGAATGTCTCCTCTGTCACCAACGCGGACACTGGAAGGTCGATTGCCCATCATATACCTGTCCCCACTGCCATATCCCAGCACCTGGACACCTACCTACATCCTGCCTCCGAAATCAATGCCCCTTCTGTCTCCACTAGGGACATGGTGATCAATACTGCCTCCACTGACGTTGTGGCAACTGCAACCACCTGGGACACACTGTGGACGATTGCCTTGTCTGGGATGCTACTATCCTTGAGGAACTTTCTTCCAACCTGGAGGATGGAGTGGAACGAGATTAGTGAGTTTTCGCCAGTGGCTCAAGGCTACTTGGGGGGTAATGTTACAATTTCCCTCATACATCGTGATATGTTCATTATTTCCTTCTGCCATAACCATGCATTCCCCTTCGCTTACACTTCTTATGACTCCTTCCTAGTCATATTCTATGCAGACAATGTTCTCTTAACCCCTCTCTTCTGATTATCTTATACTTGGACTAACCCTCCTACAACGTTCTCTCATATGTTGCGTATTCTGATCTTTCCATAGTTGTCAAGCCTTACCTTTGTTGGTTCAAGTCCAATATTCTAGCTTGATTGACTTCTTTTAGTTACTTGGTCCATGTAGTGGTTGTTCCTTGTTTATCCCTCTTGAATCTCTGCTCTGAAGTAGTACTATAAAAGATCCAAGGGATTACCTCTGTGTACTTTAGCTAGTTCTACATTTATCCAGCGCACTACTGTGCTCCTTGTGCCTTATCCTCTTGAAGTACTGCTCTTTGGACATTGTGTCTCTCCGTGAGTACCTCCCAAAGTCCAGGAAATCGTAAGTCTCGAGCATAGAAGTGCTCGCAACGTTACACACTGCACAAAAGGAAGCCACTGAAGCATTGCAACAAGCCATGTCAGACATGAAGCATTTTCATAACAGAATGGCCAAAAAATGACCAACATATAAAAAAGGAGATCTCATACTAGTTGAAGCATCATATATCCATACAGATTGACCTACAAAAAAGTTGGACAACAGATGTTATGGTCCATTCAAAGTCATTGAGAAAGTAGATTAAGGAGCATATCACATACAACTTGATTGGAAGTGGAAAACAATCCACCCTGTTTTCAACAAGTGTCAGTTATGGCCCTATGTTAAAGGGACATATCCATCACAACAGATAACTCCACCACTCCCTGACCTCATTGAAGGACAACAGGAACAAGAAATCCAAGAAATCATCAACTCACAGGAATGCAAAGGATCCATTGAATATCTCATTCATTGGAAAGGTTTCCCAAGGGAAGAACACAAATGGATCAAAGAAAAAGATCTTCCTCATGCTTCCAATGCTGTCAAATGCTTCCATAAAAACATCCTCTCACTGCTCACCCTACTCCTCACATGTCTCTCTATTCCACCATCTCTCCTCCTCTCTTCCATTCTCCTGCTTTCCTCTCCTTCCACAAACATTTCAATAGATATCCTGATAGTATGTTTGAATTTCCTCCTGTTTCTGATCCTGCTTGTCTGGAGTCCTTGCCTTGAAAGAGAGGTAATGTTCTGATTTTCTCTCTTTGACATCATACTGTGCCATAGAACCCGATAGAACATTCCATGACCTGGTCTGTGCACTGTAGTATATAGTATATAAACCTGTGTACATAACCATGGCAACCTAGTTGCAGTAATCTTCATTCCTCCACCCATATAGCAGGTTCCCTGGAACTTGTCCCTTGTGCAATTTTGACAGTAAGGCATTTTCTTCTCAGGCCTTTGGTGAGAGTCCTTGTGAGTGAACTACTTTATTTACTGAGCACAGGCAGGGCTCATAATCTGTTAGACTGCAGGATACTTGTAGTCACTGTTGTATTAGATAGGTAATGTAAGTACTAACCTGCAGGATACTTGTAGTCACTAAGTATCCTAAGGTAGCTACTAGTCTGATGTAAGTACTAGCTTACATAAGCTAAAGTGTAGGTAATCAATAAATTCCAATACAAGTTTGACCAAAACCTTTTCCCACAGATTGTTTTGCTAATGTAGACAAGATAGAGCTGGACATGAATGGAATCAAAAGGGAGCTGTTGGTGACACCATTAGTCCTGTAGTGCTGCACCTTGTCATAGAATGATGATGTGCCCACCAAATCAGTGGATCCCTGGAAAGCTCCATTACCATCTCCTTCACTATCCAGGAAAATTTCTCTCATGAGATTATAGAACTCCCAGCCTTTGTTGCAATAGGGCCTCATCTTTTCATTGCCATGGTGCAAATAAGCTACATGATCATGCATGATAGATCAGAACACATATTTTACAAGTGACTCAGTCATCAAATACTTGTGTGATAGAAATGGGCACTAGATCAGGAAGGGGTGTGTAGCTAGTAGGAACAACTAGGTATGAGTAAGTATCAAGTAAGTAATATGAAGGGTTTGTAGCATACCTTAGTCATGTGCATGATGCAATGGACTGAGGCATTTGAGTATGAAAAGGTACATCTTATATATGAAAAGAATCTGTACTGGCTAAAAGGGAATATTAGGAGCTTGATGAGTTCCATATTGATGGTATCTGTACTGTCTTCAGTAAGTTACTAAAGACAAAGTAAAACTAACTACTGTCTGATGTAGGTATGCTCATGTAAGCTACCAAAATAGCATACTAGCTAAATATCCAACACTCCCCCAAAACATGAGGTAGTGTTTGCCTGTATGTAGCATCTATAACAGAGGTAAAGTAGATACCTTGAAATACTCCATTAAAGTGGATGTAGGTGTGTCCATAGAATATATATCATGTCTGTGAGGTGGTTGCAATGCTGCGCTTGAGCAGTTACCCAATATGGTAAGTTGCAGCTCAGCTATTGTAGCACTTGCTGCTGTGTGTACAGTCATCCTTGATTGTTGCTGCTGCTGCTATCCTTGTGTTTCACATGTGGGATTGCTTCCCAATCATCTATGGTCAATATACAATGTGTTTGGCCACTCAAATTCATCCAATATCGCCTTGATGTGGCTGTGTGACCTGGTAAGTGGTCCTGACCTGATTGACATTTCTAGGTCATGGTTTCAATTGTCCTTGGTGGCACAGTGGATCTGGATGTTTGGTAGGTGGTCTGTGGTGATATGGAGGTGGTGTGGATGGTCTATGTATGTCCATCATTGAATGGTTGTGCCTACTGTGCTGACTTGACTGGTTGCCAGCTAGTGTCCTTGTATTGACTCAGTTCAAGTTGCTGTGCACATTTCTCGCTGCACTGTCCATTTTCCACCATCTCCCATCAATATGGATGCTGTTTCCATCGTTTTGGTGTGTCCAATCACGTTCCTTGTCGCTCCTCACATCCAACTCGTCCACTGATGCTCTTGGACCTGTATCTTGAGCTGGTGGGTTTGTTCCATCGCCATCATCATTCCTATGGTGTCTGGGACATGCCTGGTACTTTCAGGAGTCCATCAACATGACCGCTTCACCTCCCTGATTGTCCTGCTTGTTTTGAGCTCCCTGAGATGAGTTTCCTCCTTCACTTGGCTCGGACCATTTGTATTCGCATTCTGATGTTAATGACAGCTTCTTTGGCCGTCCCCTTGCATCTTCATCGTGTCCTGAAGCCCTTGACATGTCCGCTTCGATATCTTGTGTGTGTGGCTTGACTATAGCCCTCAGAGGTGAGTTTTCCTCCTTCCCTTGCTTTGGATGTTTACCTTGACATTCAGATGTGTTCTGCAGGTCCTTTGGTCGGTTCCTTGCATCCCCATCGCGTCCCCATGCGCCTGGTGTGTCCGCTTCAACTCTGGTGGGTCCATTTTCAGAGCTTGTTGACATATTCCTCTCCCCCTCAAGCTCGACACTTGGGGGTTCTTTCATGCCATTGGCTGCGTCTGTGGATCCATCTGGTGGCTCTGGAAGTTCAGGTAAGTCCTTTGGGATGTTTTCTGGTTGGTCTAGATGCTGAGTTGTCTGTCTCATAACTAATGACTTCAGCTTGACTCACTGTGAGTCATCATTGGTGCTGTTTGCTGCACCATTGTCACTGCCTCATCAACCATCTCCACCACCTCCCTGGACCTCTTTGCAGTCCTTGCCATCATCCACATTGCTGTTGTCGCTGTCTGTGCCACTGCCTGGATGCTTCATTTGGCATTGGGCATTTTCCTATCCATGCCTAGGCATGTCTTCGTCAATGATTAACTCCATTCAGAAGCTCTCACCACTATCCAACTCAACCATTGCATCTGCACAATCTACCAGTGTGGTCAACTTGTCTGTAGTGTTCATCAGCTCTGCATGAGCATGGTGGCCCCCTGGGTTGTCTACAATGTCTTCCAGTATGTCTTGACCAACTTCACATGCATCCTGATCCTTTCTGTAGGTGTCCACCTTGACCATTCAACCTTCAGCAGTCTTGGCCTCTTCCTTGGTCTGCTCAATCCTTGCCTTGCCCACTCCTTCATCCAAGCCTTCTGGCTAGTCAGGGGGCTCTGTAGGCTAGTCAGGATAACGTTCATCATCACCTGGCACATCTGCAAGGTCTTCTGACAGTCTTGGATTCACCATCTCACTGTTTGTGTTTTTGTCATCATTGACCTCAACTTGGTCTGCTTGACCTGGTTTGTCCATTTCCTTGGCTTTAACTTGGTCCTCACAAGTTCCTCGTGGTTCCTCATATGTGGGGTTGAGATTTGTCTTGCCACCATCTTTTTCACCCTCTTCACCTGCTTTCTTGACCTCTTTATTGGCTTGGTGGACTTCCACACCAATCCTTGTCTCAAGTGGCATGCTCAGTGGGTCTTGCAATGTGTCTGCTGGCCTTGCTGGCCTGGCGCATGTTGCATTTGGGTTTGTGACATCAGCAGTCACTTTGTCATCCCTCAGGCTTGCCATTTTGGGTTCCTGGGGCATGGCCATGGTGTTCCAGGCTTTTGCACCCTCGCCTTCATCATTTCTATCCCTCCAACCATTCAGCTTGACCTCTCAGAGGTTTTTTGTGTCATGTTTTGGCTTGTGACGCCTTCTGTGACTCTTTTTTCCATTTTCTGGCCTGTCATTGGTCACTTTTGGCTCTCATGCAGCCATGTGTGGCACTCTGTAGTGTACCACTGGCTCTGTCATAGTCATAGACCATTTGAATTGCTTACTAAGGTAGTTAAATAGTTTGTGAGTGGTCTTGAGGTGGAGTATATGGATGAATAACAAATCAGAAATGCTGGAAATAATAATATTGCTCACAAAGGCTCCTGGCTATGTGTCTGGGTCTGCATCAGGAATTTTACAAGATGCTAATTTCAGCTAATTTCAGCTAATTTCAACTAATTTCAACTAATTTCACTAATCTGATCAAAATTAGTTGAAATTAGCCAAATTAGCATCTTGTAAAATTCCTGATGTGTGGCAATACTGTTGAGGTAACTTTGTAGTCCAGTGTTACAGTAATCTGACTTCATCCTCATCTATTCCTCATTACTTTCCAACATCATCATTTTGTTCCATTTCCTCACTTGAGTTTCTTCTCCTTTCTCCTTGTACTGTATCCCAACAATATCTTTGTCACTCCTCTCTTCTGAACTGTTTCTGATAAAGGACCTACCTCCTACAACATTTCTGTTACAACATTGCATATCCCTTCCCTTCCTTGACTAAGCTCTTGTCTTGCAGGTTTGATTCCTGTTTTCTTGCTTAGATCATCATCTTACTTCAGCATGGTCTGTGCAGTGGAGTTCTCCTTGACTGTATAAGAACTAGCCAGACACCCCATTGTAACCTTAGCTAGTTCTTCGCTAATATAGCACACTACTTTGCTCCACATCAAGTGTCCTCTAAGTCTATCTTCTTGTTGGACATTGTGTCTCTTCATGAGTACCTCTCAACATCAAGGAAAGTGTTATTGAAGAACAGCAAGTGCCTACTTGCATTACAAAAGAACTAGCTTGTCCCTCTGACTCTTCCCTTGTGAAGTAAGTCACCATAGCTGACCAACTCAACCCCAGACAAAGAATTGCTGGATCCTCCTCAAATCCCACTCCCACTCCTCACTCTACCCATAGCTCCAGGGCCCTGAGAGCCCTCTTTGCCAGTTAGTCACCTGCCTCATCTGCCAAACCCCTTCCTGCTGAGGAAGACTCTGATATTGAGGTTGAAGACCTACCTGATGCTCAACCCTTGTCTGCCACTGTTGTCTATAATCCAGGGATCATTTCTCCCATCCCAGTTACTGCCCCAACTTGTCCCTCATCCCCTGTTGCCATGACCACCACACTCAAACCCATTGAACTGAAGTCCATCCTTCCTGCAGATTTCTCCAGTGAATCTGAGACAGCAGCATGGTGGATCAGTGCCATGAAAGGCCACTTCAAGGCCAATAGTATCATGTTCTCCTCTGACCCTCCAAAGATTTATACCCTCCACAACAAGATGGAAGGAGGATCTGGTGTCCATTTTGCTGAAAAATAATATCACTTGTTACAAGACCCTGCCACTAGGAAAGAAGACAAGACCTTTGACAAGGTAGTCAAGGATTTTGAATCCATCTTCATCTCCTATGATGTCCAGGAAACAGCCAGACAAACCCTGGATACCCTCCAACAGAATGTTGTCTGAAATGAAAAAGATCCCAGAATCATTGACAATTACAAACTCCAAGATTATGTCCAGAACTTCTCCACCACAGTCCTTCATGCCCACCTTGAAGACAAGGCTACCATTTGCCAGAAGTTTGCCAAGAGACTATACCCCCCTCTTTGTCACCTTATCTTCTCTCAGAAGGACCTCCAAGATACCTATGACAAATGGATTAAAGACACCAAGAAGTTCACCAAACATCTAGAAATGGACAACAATATCCTGAAAGGAGATGATTGCTCCTTCTCCTTCTCCTTCCAAACTCAAACAAGAGACCCCAATGCCATGGACATCAATGCCCTTAACCTCTCTCTAGTGGAGAAAGCTCACTGCTTATGTGACCACCTCTGTTTCATCTGTAAGAAGGCAGGATGTTCCACTCATGACCATCCCAACCAACAGAACCAACCTCAAGGCAGACACCTCCCTCCCACCATAACTCACTCCAGAATCCAGACTGTTGAAACCACCCAACTCTCTGAACTTGCATAGTATGTGTGCAGCCTAAAGGTGAAATGGAAGGACCCCCAACAGATCCTACAAGTTCTTAATGCCTGCTTCAATGAAGCTGAAGAAGAAGAGACTGAAGAAGTCCAGTCCACTACCTTAGTTGATGAGGATTTTTAAAGAGGAAGGATGTCTCAATGTCTCCCCTTCCTCATGTCTTAGCTCCTGTATTATTAGTGGAACCATCTAAAAGAACAATATGAGTTCAATTAACCATTTCTCATGGAGTGAAAACCATCAACACTAGTGCCCTGATTGACTGTGGGGCCACTGGAAATTTCATTGATCAAACACTTGTTCAATGACTATCCCTACCCACTCGACCCCTCCCTAAGCCAATAACCACATATAATGTAGATGGAATGAAAAACCGATCAGAATTCATCAAGGCCAAGACCTCTGCCCACCTTTCTTTCCCAGATCATGAAGAAATGCTTGACCTAATGATTGTAGGCCGTGGATGTTCCCAAGTGATCCTAGAGATGCCCTGGTTGTGTTCTTGCAATCCCAGGATCAACTGGACTGTAGGAACCCTCTCTTTCCCTGATCCCTCTTGCCCCACATGAAAGACCTTTGACACCATCCCCACCAGATACCTGATGTGTTGGCTAGGAGCTGACCCAGACAAAAAGACCTCCTCTTGACTGAAAAAGAGGGAAGCCTAGTTAAAAGGGGAATCCATCTGTAAAATGACCCTCTCTACTGAAATTGCCAGCCAAACCAAGACTGACCAGAAATCCCTTCCTACTGCCTTTGCCTCCTTCACAGATATCTTTGCAGAAAAGACCCATGATCTCCTTCCACCTCCTTGTCCCTTCAACCATGCCATTGAGCTGAAGAGCTCATTCTACCCTCAAGTTACCAAGACCCACCCTCTCAACCTCCAGGAACAGAAGGCCTGTAAGACGTTCATTGAAGAACACCTGAAAATCAGTCACATCATCCCCTCCAAATCCCCACAAGCCTTCCCCTTTTTCTTTGTTCCAAAGAAGGATGGCTCTCTTTGTCCATGCCAGGACTATTGCTATCTGAATGAGCACACAGTCAAAAATGCCTACCTTCTACCCCTCATCTCTGACCTTGTTGACAAACTGAGAAACTCTACCCTCTTCACTAAATTTGATGTCTGATGGTGCTATAACAACATCCATATCTGCCCAGAGGACACTTGGAAGGCAGACTTTATCACCCCCCTAGGATTGTTCAAACCCACAGTCATGTTCTTTGGACTCTGTAACTCACAAGCAATGTTCCAGGTGTTCATGAACCACTCTTTCTGTGACCTCATAGCCAAAGGGTGGTTAGTGATTTACATGGATGACATCCTTATCCATTCCTCTGATCTTCCCACCCATCACTACCACACAAAGAGAGTCCTGGAATGCCTTTGTGACCTTCACCTCTTCCTGAAACTCTCAAAGTGTACCTTTGATGTTCCTAAGGTGGAGTACTTAGGGATGATTGTTGGCAGCAGTAGTGCCAAAATGGACCCTGTCAAGCTCTTTACCATCACAAAGTGGAACCCCTCTTCCAACATAAAATGAGTCTGCTCCTTCATAGGTTTTTGCAACTTCTATCACAAGTTCATCCCCAATTTCTCCAACATTGCAGCTCCTCTCCAACTCTTTACCACAGCAAAACAATCCTGGTTATGGGGACCCGACCAAAAATCTGCCTTTCACTCCCTTCAAGCAATCTTCACTGCTGCCCCAGTCCTCCTCCTTCTCAATGTCTCCAAACCATTCACTCTCATGTCTGATGCCTCACTCACAGTAGTAGATGCTGTTCTAATGCAGCCAGATGCCAATGGCGACCTCCACTCCTGTGTGTATTTCTCCAAGACCTTAGGATCTGTGGAACAAAACTATAACATCTACAACTGAGAACTCCTTGCCACCATCCTTGCCTTGGATGAATGGTGTCACTACCTTTGGGATACTGGCCACCCTGTTACTGTCATCACTGATCATAAAAACTTGTCTTACATGCATGCTCCTTAGAAATTATCCTGTTGACAAGCATGATGGAGTATCTTCCTCCAAGATTTTGACATCATCTGGGATGTTACCCCAGATTCCAATATGGCCCCTGCTGATGCCCTATCCAGAAAGGATGAGGTGGACACCTTCCTGGACAATGCTGAATCCTCCATCCTTGCTGACCATGTGGTTATCCATGCCCTCAACCTCTCCCTTCAATCCAAACTCTCCTGCTCCACCTCCTCTGACCCCTTGGTCAAATGGGCCCTTGACATGGCCACTGATAACTCCCCCCTCTTCTGCAACTCTCTTTCTTCTGATTGGCTATACAATGGCTGGAACTTATACTTCAAAACTCATCTGTATGTGCCAGAACCTGCTCATTATGACCTTGTCTCTGAAGGAAATGTGCACTTGATTGAATATGGGCATGCAACTAGACAGAACAGCTCAGTCATGCATGTGATGCAACAGAGTATATATTCACCTAGACAGAACAGCTAGGTATGAGTAAGTATTGAGTAAGTAATGTGAAGGTTAGTAGCTCACCTCAGTCATCCACGTGATGCAATGGACTGAGGTGTTTGAGTATGAAAAGGTACATCTTATATATGAAAGAATCTGTACTAGCTAAAAGGGAATATCAGGAGCTTGTGAGCTCTAAGTACGCAAGACACAGGTATATGATAAATGGTAAGTATGTGGTAGATAGAATGAAGATGTCCATATGGTCTGCAATACATGGGAATGGAGCATGTCCGTCATGTGCACACCAGTAATCAATTGGGCCAGTCATGGCTGTGACTGCGCACATGCTTGCTATTCCAACAGTCTCTTTCCTCCACTCCTCATCTGCTGGTGGCCATGAAGGTGTTTTTCACACCCAGCAGTGCCTGCAGCAAGACCACTGGTGGTCTGGAATGGGAACTTATATATGACACTATGTCTTGGGCTGTCCTACATGCCAAGCCAACAAGGTAAACACCCATCTGACTGTCCCTGCATTGTTGCCTCTCCCCTTGACCACTACCTGCCCATTCCAACAAATCTCCATGGATCTCATCTCTGACCTCCCCCTTGTCCAGGGCCTAGACTCTGTCTTGGTTGTGGTTGACCATGGTTTTACAAAGGGGATAATTTTCCTCCCTTGTCCTAAAACTATTGATGCTGCAGGCATAGCAGATCTCTTTTTCAAACATGTCTTCACCAGGTTCAGCCTCCATGACACCTGCATCTCCAATAGAGATCCCCAATTTGCCTCAGCCTTCACTCAAGAACTTGCCAGACTCCTCATCTATGATGTCAAACTCTTCTCCACTTACCACCCTCAGACTGATGGATGGCTTGACCTCCTTCCCCTTACAGAATTCTCCCATAACTCTGCCACTCACTTGTCCACCCACCAAACACTATTCCATCTCATGATGGGATACAAACCCTATGCTTATCCCCCAATCAGAAAAACATTCCTTCCCACCTTAGAAACCTGCTTATCTCTCATCTTCAAGGCATGAGATGAAGCCCTTGCCACACATCAGAAAACTCAGCTACTGATGAAGGAACACATTTCCTCCACCTTCTGCCCATGGAAGACCAGAGGCAAGGTGTGGTTGGAGGCCACTAATCTCTGCTTTCCATATCCTACAAGGAAGCTGTCCCCAAAAAGAGTAGGCCCCTTTGAAATAACTGAAGTCCTTTTGAATCTTGCCTTCTGACTCAAGATACCCCTGACCTGGAGGTACCATGACATGTTCCATGCATCCAAACTCTCCTTCTATCACACTACCCCTGAACATGGCCCCTCCTTCCCATCCCCCCTCCTGACATCATTAATGACAAAGAACAATATGAAGTTGAAACCATCTTAACTCATTGTGGGATAGGAAGATGATGGAAATACCTCATCAAATGGAAAGGCTATGCAACTTTGGAGAACACCTGGGAACCCGAATCAAACCTTAGAGATGCCACTGATCTACTTAAGGAATACAAGGTAACCAGGCATCTCCAATGAGTCACTTTCCCACCCCCCTCTGGATAGGGTTTGCATTTATCTGTGCTATCCTTCTCTTTATTGCCTCAGCTCTCCTAGCCACCCACCACCATCCCTCTCACCACCCCCATCCTATTGCCTAAAAGACATGGCCCTGCCTCCTGCCCTCACTTGCCCTGTTCAACCATCCCTCCTTCCTGAAATATCATATCACATCCTTTATGCAAGAATCCTTGAAGGCACTCCACTTATGTATAAGCTGGAACATCTTTCTTCATTCCTTACTCAAATTACTATCCATTCTGTGCTACATCTTTACCACCATACTCAATGTGTCTTCTGCACTTATCTTAATCTCAAACCTACCAATTTAGACAACAACTTTGATATTTCCATGCTTACTGGGCTATCCATCAGCCCCATCACTGCACTTGATCACCTACAAGAACTGGGTTTGACTAGTTCATTGCTTCTTTAGACCCCATAGACCTTGCTAACATTTTTCTACTACTCTTCTATACCTTGACAGAGGATGAATACACGACATACCTGGAACTACCCCTCATTTTGACAAACCTCTTGCCTGCCCTGACCCCGCACTCCCCTGATTCACTTTCCCACTCTCCTATAGTAGATTGTTTAACATCTCTTCCATTGTCTTCTGATGAGAATACTGCCACCAAAATTCTCACACTTGATGTCCCCTTCCTGAATCATCCTGCCTACCTTGATCTGCACTGGACTACCATCCATGGAAGAGTTCTTTCCTCACCCTTTCATATCCTTCCCTCTATCCCTCATCCCTTTCCTGCTGCAGACTGGTCCCAACATCGTTGCCACCACTGCCACCAACCAGGACACTGGAAACATGACTGCCCCTCCTATTCTTGTCTCCACTGCCACATCACTGCTCCAGGGCACCTTGTCACTTCCTGTATACAATCCCAATGTGACTTTTGTTTCAGATAGGGTCATGGACCACAATTCTGCCCTTACCATTGCTGTGGTAACTGTGATCAGCTCAAACATCTTGTTGATGATTGCATTGTCAGGGACTTTAATGACATTGAGGACATTTCCAATGGAGACCCAGATGGAGTGGACTGCACCTGAGGTACTTGTGCCAGGGACACAAGTCTATGAAGGGGGTAATGTTATGGTAATCTGACTTCGTCTTCATCTATTCCTTGTTACTTTCCAACATTGTCATTTTGTTCCATTTCCTCACTTGAGTCTTTTCTCCTTTCTCCTTGTACTGTATTCCAATGATATCTCTATCACTTCCCTCTTCTGAACTGTTTCTGATAAAGGACCTATCTCCTACAATGTTTCTGTTATAATATTGCATATCCCTTCTCTCCCTTGACTAAGTGTTACAGCTAACCCAGATAGGGATAGATGTAGCCTCCAGTATGATTTTGGGGGATCAAGGGTTCTTCCTTTGGTCTAGTGCAAAGGTTGTTGACAATGATGAACCTTTGTAAGGTTTTGAGGAGCACTCACTCAAAGTAGAGTGGAGTCTTCTAGAGAAAGGAATATGGAATTTTGGAGGAGACTAGACTAGAGTACATGGTCAAGAAAGTGAGGTTTATATAGTACAGAATCAGTGCATGGACCAAGTTAAAGGCAGGCATAGAACAAGATAGAATGTGAAGGAAATCAGACAATTAGTAAGGCAGTCTGACTAATGAGAATCCATGACTCAAACATGGGAAAGTAAGAGTTAGTCAATGAGAGTTGAAGGTAATGAAGTGGAGACAGAAAAGTGAGTCAGAGACTAAAGGAAAGAATAAATTGTAACATAACCCCTTTGTATGATTGAACCCCAAGTCAATCTATTTTACAAGTTGTAGTCTGGTCCTACAGGGGACCTGGTCATATTGGCATAGGCAGTATCATCATACAGGTCATCTCCAAGGGATGGTGACCTAAGAGGTGAAAGAGGAGGTGGTCAGTGGTAAGGCATATAACCTTCAGTGGAAATCTGAGCAGTATTACACATACAAGGATGGTGACAAGGAGGAGAAGAAGCTGAATCTGATAAAATATTATGAGGGTTTCATTGGGCTTGGCAGAGGGATTGTTTATGTCCTGGAGCCCATTGGAGACAGATGGGACATTGATACAAGGAACATTCAACTTGAGTGTGTCCTAGGAATCTGCAATAGAAGCAGGTGAATTGGTAGAGGGGGTGAGAAGGAGGAAGAGAAGCATGTCTCCCTGCTTCATGGAAAGCATATTCTGTGTGGGTAAGAACTCGAAGTTCTTTAGAATTTAAAGGAGACAAGGATGCAGATGGCATTGAGGATTGTTCTGGGATGGAGAGGTGGATAGGAGTATTATTTCTATGGTTTAATTCTTGGAGATATCAATCAACATCAGCCAAGAATTCTCCCGGCTCTAGTTGATAGGCAAGAATGCCTAAGGCTCTAGTTAGTTCACTGTGAATATTGGCAATGACAGTAGACAAGAATGTCATGGTGGAATCAGTGGACTGGATGTTCCCAATGTTCAGTCATTGAGCTTGGAGGAGGGCATGATATAACACAAGTAGAGGAGATCCCATGTCTAGATGGGCAGTGATAGAGATGGCAAGGTGAGAGTTGTTCATGATAGTTTGGATGCATGTGAGATAAGGTCCATCAGGAAAGCCATTGCAAACTCAATGGGCAAGGGGAGGTACATTGACAGAAAGAACAGGGTGTCTAGATGGTGAAGTGTTATTGGAAATGATGGTTTCAGCAAGATAGACATTCCAGCCAGTGGTGGCAGTGGTGGAAGATAGGGTAATAGAAAACTTGATAGGGGAAAGGTGAGAGGGAAAAGTATGGTTGGAGGCCATGTCATTCAGAGAAGGTCAAAGGAGAAATCATGAAGACATATGTATGAAAAGAAGAGTGAATCCAACAGAGAAGCAAGACAGAAAGAAACAAAGAGAGAGGATAATGGTGAGTAAGAGTTTGTTTATTTTGGTCTTTTGCATTCAAGAGGGCACTCATGAAGAGGCACTACATCTTAATTGGTTGATGGAGGAAAAGATGTTAGAGAGGCGTTTCTTATATTCTTGGAGGATGGACTTTGAGTGTTTCAGGTTAGACTCCAGTTCCCAGGAGTCATCAGCAGCAGAGTATCCCTTCCATTGGATCAGAAAGCAGAAGCCCATTGGGGTTTTCTAGTATTTCAGGATGTGTTCTATTTCAAATTCTTCATTTCTATCTATTAGTTCTGACAGTGGTTAAGGGAAGTTCTTCCCATGGATCTGGTTTTCCCTGTATGGGGTTAGCAGGGAAGTGTGGAATACAGGGTGTATCCTTCCCCAGGAGGTGGATAATCAAAGTTGATAAGAGATGGGGGATAGTACTTTTGTGATGGGGAACAGGCCTTCTTGTTTGGATGTGAATTTTGGATTTACTATGTTTCTCTTCAAGTTTCTGGCTTCAAGCCAGACCTTCTGTTCTTTAGTGAAAGGAATGAACTTCTTTTGATTTCTAGCAGCCATGGTTTGTCTGGAAAGTTTGTGGGCAGCAAGGGCTTTGTTTCTAGATGCTAGGAGTTCTTTGATGTGAGTGTTGGCAGCAGGTATATCAGAAGTCGAGAAAATGGAAGGAAGGGCTTGAAGTTCATAGCCCATCATGAGAAAGAATGGGAATTTGCCAGTGATGGAATGAGGGTGGTGGTTATGAGTGAATTCTGCCATAGGGATTTGTTCAGACCAGTTTGTTGGGTTAGATCTGCAGAATATCCAAAGGTAGGTTGCAACCTCTTGGTTCAGACATTCTGTTTCTCCATCTGTCCGGGGATGATAGGCAGTGGAAAGGGTGAGGTCATAGTTAAGGAGAGTTCCTAGTGCTTTGGTGAATGCTGAGGCAAATTGTGGGCCATGATCAGAGATGATTTTATCATAGAGTCCAAATCTGGAGAAGACTTTGTGATAGAAGAGAAGGGCAATTCCTTTGGTGGTGGCAGTTTTCTTGGTAGGGCAAAGAATTACCCCCTTTGTAAAGCTGTGGTACACCATGACCAAAAGAGAATCGAAACTGGAGGATATAGGAAGATTGGTGATGAGGTCACAGGAAAGCTGTTTGAACAGGAGGGTCAAGGAAGAAGGAATTGGGGTAAGTGGAGGACAAGTCAGATGGGTATTGACTTTATTTTGCTGGCAAATGGCATAGCCTTCAATGTACTTTGTGACATAGGACACAAGTCCAGGCCACCAAAATTCAGCAGCTAACCAGGGCCTGAGTTTTCAGAATGCCAGAATGCCCAGCAGTTTCATGGTCATGGCAATGTTGGAGGATGGTGTGGTAGAGTTCATCATTGGGAGGTATATAAGCTTGTCCTTTGTAAATGAGGACATTGTCAAGTAGTTGCCAGTCCAACAGTTGAGATTTCAAGAGGGTAGAGTTGATGAGTTGGACAAACAGGGAAGGAGGGAGAAGGGTGGTTTTGGCATCCTGGTCAGATAGAGAGAGATCAGGTTGTTGAGAGTGTGTGTCTGGCCCAGAGAGAAGTTTTCCAGGAACATGGATGAGCTTCAGGTCAAAGTCTGAGAGGTTGAGAAGCCATTGGGCTTATCGTCAGTTCACCAACTGAGGTTTGTGGAAATAGGTGAGGTTTTTGTGGTCAGTGAAAACTTGTACTGGGAATGAGGAGCCAAGGAGGTATTGGCACCATCCTTTCAGGGCTCAGAGAATGGCTAGAAGTTCTCTGTCATAGATGTCATAATTTTGTTTAGCTGGGAAAAATGACTGAGAGAGATAAGAGCATTGGTGCCATTCTCCATTGTAATTGGTTTGGAGGAGAATAGCCCTGGAGGTGAATATGGAAGCATCAGTGGCAATGGCAAAAGATTTAGAGATATCAGGGAGTTGGAGCATGGGTTTCTTTATGAATTGTTCTTTCAGGGTGAGGAAGGCTGAATTACATGCTGGGGACCAGTCCCAGGCCTGACTTTTCTTGGTCCAATCAATGAGAGGTCAGGTGATGTTAGAGTAGTTAGGAATGAAATGTCTGTAGAAGTTTGCAAATTCAAGGAAGGATTGTACTTCTTTTACAGTGGCAGGGGTTGGCCATTTAGAAATTCCATCTAGCTTAATTAGATCTATGGTGATGTGTCCAGGTTTAATGATGAGGCCAAGATGTTCCACTTTGTTAGTGGCAAAGGAACATTTTTCTAATTTTAGGTGAAGGTCGAGTTCCTGCATTCATTGGAGGCCTTGGTTGGTTCTTTCTGTGTGAGTAGTTTTGTCTGGCACGAAAATAAGGAGGTCATCCATGTAGATGATGAGCCATCCTTGGGTGATCATATCATAGAAGGAATCATTCATGAATTGTTGGAAGGTGGCTGGAGACTTTGAGAGTCCAAAGAACATGACAAGCGGTTCAAATAGTCCTTTATGGATAAGGAAGGCAGCTTTCCATTGATCTCCATCTTTGATCCTTATGTTGTTGTATTCCCATCATACATTGAATTTAGTAAAAACTTTGGTGTCTTTTGGTTTATCGATGAGATTGGAGATGAGAGGAAGGGGATAAGCAGCTTGGACAGTGTGTTCATTAAGATATCTATAATCCTGACAAGGGCATAGTCGTCCATCCTTCTTTTTAATGAAAAAGAATGGGGATGCTTGGCATGATTGCAACAGTTTGATCTTGTGAGTGGCCAGATTTTCTTCAATGAATTCTTCAGTAGCTTTGTGTTCATCAACTGTTAATGGATATAGTTTGCCAATCTTTGGTATGAATGATTCATCTAACTGAATGGCATGATTGTAAGGTCTAGAGGGAGGAATATGATCTGTGGCTTCTTTTGAGAAGACTTCTGAGAATTTGGCATATTCAGATGGAAGGGTTGTCTTTGGTTTGGCTTTTTCTACAGCCATGGCTAGTTTGGTGGCAGTGGTTAACTTCTGGACAAATGGGGATCCTAAGCAGGCAAATCAGCTTCTAAATTTCTGGATATGGTCTAACATTTGTTTTTGTCAAGCTTGTAGGAGGAATTCTTCCAGGGATTCATACTGTGCAGTGACATCTCCTTTGTTAAGGTAGTCAAAGAGTTGAGCATTGGTTACTTGATTGACCATGATGTGGCAAGGTGGTTTTGCAGGAAAGGATTGTTTAGCTTCATGAGAGGAGATGGCAGATATTTGGGTTTGATAGAGTTCAGCTGATTTGTTGATGGATTCTAGGATGGAGAGCATTCCTTTGGTTCAGTTGATAGTGGGGTTGGCTTCCTTTAGCCAGGGTAGTCCTAGGATGGCATTCTGCCTACCACAGTTCATGATATAGAACTTGGCAGATTTGGCAATATCATTCATGGCAAAGAAAAGATCAGCAGTGAACAGGACTTTTCCTGTGGAGTTTGTAGAGGTGTTGACATTTCAAATTGTAAGGGGTTTCAGTAGCTGAAGGATTTGGATTTTGTTTTTTCAAACAAACTACCAGTTGATGCAGTTTATGTCAGCTCCAGAGTCTATGAGAGTGAGAGTTTCAATGGTTTTCAGGGTACCAGGAACAATGATTTTGATGGGGAGGTTCATGGAGTTTTTATTCATTGTTATGGTTACATTGGTACCAGAAGGGAACAATCATGTTGTTTGAGGTTCCCATTTTAAAAATCCTTCATAACATGTTCCACTTTCTGGACCATGGTTTCTTCATCATCATCCTCAATAACTAGTAATTCAGGAAGTTCTTCAATCTTGGCAGTGGTGGGTGGTTCCCTTTTGATTGGAGGAGTAAACTTGACTTGGCATTCTCTAGCCATATGTCCTTTCTTTCAGCATCTGAAACAAATGCCTTCCTTTTGACATTTGGCATGTTCTGTGGGGGTAAGTTTCTTTGGGAATATGATATTGTTGATGTCCATGGCAGAGGGGTCATGTCCAGGGGTGCTGGATGAGGTGTTTCTTGGAATGAATGGGCAGCTGGGTTGTCTGTTTTGCTGAGTGACTTCTCTAGCCTGCTTGCTTTTATCAAAGAAATGAGTGGCCTTGTCATACCACTCAGTGATCTTGGTAGTCGCAGTATCCATGGAAAATATTTGTGTCATGAGGCAGGTTGGTAGTCCTGTAGAGAAGTATTCAATGAGGACATTGTCTTGTTGGCTTAACTTAGCCAAGGTGGTGTGGTTCTGGAAAGAAGCAATGTATTCGGTGAGAGAAGGTTTAAAGACTCAAGAGTCTTTCTGATAGATCATCTTGGTGGTAGCTAATCAGGCAATGGCATTAGATTCTATGTTGTAATATTTAAAGGCTTTCTTAAAGGCAGTGATGAAGTCATTGTATTTTCCCATAGTGACAGTGGCCACAAGATGGCAGTAGATCTAAAGGTATTGGCCCAGGTAAGGGCTGCTCCTTTGGTTATGAAAGATAGGGTGAAGGCAATTTTCTTATCATTGTCATTGTAGATGGTTTTGTTGATGGCAAGGTAAAAGGTGACAGAGTTAAGCCATTGTTTGGCTTTCTGGAAACTGCCATCGAAGATTTTAGGGGAGTTGAGATGGAGTTCAGTGGGTTTAGTGACAGTGGTCATAGCTGGGGTGGTTGGTGGTATAATGGGTAACTGGAATGCAGGGTTACAAGTTACTGGGGTCAGGGATGGTGGCATGGGAGATCTAGGGATGGATGCTGGTGTGGCTAGCTGGTAGGCTAGATCAAGATCAAGTTGTTGTTCAGAGGGAGATGGGAGTGGTAATTTTGATCTGAGGTCAAGGGAGAGCTTTCTTGTTGCTCTTCAGAGTCAGAGGTTTCTGGAAGTGGGATGGAGTCACAATGGATGCTCCAGAGCTAATAGTTCAGTGATGGAGTTTGAGGTGGAATGGTGACTGACTGAGATCAGTCATTGTTAGATGATTAGTCTAGTCTTTTGTTACAGCTAACCCAGATAGGGATAGACATAGCCTCCATTATGATTTCAGGGGATCAATGGTTCTTCCTTTGGTCTAGTGCAAAGGTTGTTGACAATGATGAACCTTTGTAAGGTTTCAAGGAGCACTCACTCAAAGTAGAGTGGAGTCTTCTAGAGAAAGGAATATAGGATTTTGGAGGAGACTAGACTAGAGTACATGGTCAAGAAAGCAAGGTTTATATAGTACAGAATCAGCACATGGACCAAGTTAAAGGCAGGCATAGAACAAGAGAGAATGTGAAGGGAATTGGACAATTAGTAAGGCAGTCTGACTAACAAGAATCCATGACTTGAACATGGGAAAGTAAGAGTTAGTCAACGAGAGTTGAAGGTAATGAAGCAGAGACAGAAAAGTGAGCTGGAGACCAAAGGAAAGAATAAATCATAACACTAAGCTCTTGTCTTGCAGGTTCGATCCCTGTTTTCTTGCTTAGATCATCATCTTACTTCAGCATGGTCTGTGCAGTGATGACACATTTATTTTCCCCTGTTGTCCTTTATTTATTCTGAGTGCTCCTTGACTGTATAAGAACTAGCTAGACATCCCATTGTAACCTTAGCTAGTTCTTCACTAATATACCATACTACTTTGCTCCACATCAAGTGTCCTCTAAGTCTATCTTCTTGTTGGACATTGTGTCTCTTTGTGAGTATCTACCAATATCAAGGAAAGTGTTATTGAAGCACAGCAAGTGCCTACTTGCATTACATCCAGCTCCTTTGACAATGAGTTGAATCTTCTTGTGCCATGTATTCTAGTTCTGTCTGTTTGCTGCTAGATCTGGTATGCAGATTTCAGTGCCATCATTGAGCTTGACTGACTTGTTAAGACTGGGAACTCCAGTCCAAGTCCAGCTGGAGTTAGAGGGGCTTTAAGTGGAGATTGTGGGAAAGGTGATGGAGGTGGACATGAAGTTCAGAGTGGAGGTGTTGGAGTTGGGGGAATACAGTGAGGACATTGGCACAGGACTTATGTGTGATGCCCTTGAGCAGGCCTGTGTCCTTGTATTTCAGAGGGATGGAGCTCTGACAGGAGAAGAAGAGGACATAAGGAAGCCAGACATGGATAGGGGTGTGTCAGAGTCAATATTCAAGCTACAGGAACAGATATAGGAGATGTCCTTAAATATGAACAGAGTAAGGTATAGAGTAATGGAAGGAGAAAAAGGACATGAAGTAATGTATAAGCAGAAGGGTCAGAAGTGTCAACATACAACCAAGGAATAGAGAAGGGTTAGAATACAAAGATATACTAAAATGGATAAGGGTCTGGGCACTTCTGAGTGTCCCAGCATTGATCCAATCAAAGATATGGAACTCCAGGCATGAGGAGGAGGAGGAGGACTGAGGGGGCAGAGATGACCAGAGATGGTCAGAGATGGTCGGAGGGGAGGCCAGGGTGGTTGGAGAATGGATAGAGTGCATGGATGTGACAGAGTAAGGCATTTTCTTCTCAGACCTTGGGTGAGAGTCTGGTGAGTGAATGAACTTTGTTCATTCACTGAGTGCTGCCAGGGCTCATAACCTATTGGAGATATCTCTGTACTGTCTTCAGTAAGTCACTAAAGAAAAGTAAAACTATCTACTGTCCAATGTAGGTATGCTTATGTAAGCTACCAAAATAGTGTACTAGCTAAATATCCAACATTCCAAGTACATGAGACACAGGTATATGAGAAATAGTAAGTACATGGTAGATAGAATGAAAGTGTCCATATGGTCTGCAGTATGTGGGAAATGGAGTGCATTGGCTCATGCGCACACCAGTGATTGCTCAGGCCAGTTGTGGCTGCATGCATGCTTGCCAATTCAACATTGTGCTGATTATTATGATCCATCCTATACCAGGTACTCTTTTTCCTTTTCTCTACTCACTGGAGTACATGGATCCACTCTGACCACACATTAGTGTTCCCTCAACTGGGTTGTCTGGATAGCTGGTCATTCACATCATCTTTTCCCTGACAACCAAAAGTACCATTTATCCAGCTTATCCTTTTACTTAGCTAACCCTTAGACAGTCCTTGACTTCATTGATTCCATTCCTCTGATTCCCTGTTTGACTCTCGACTTACTCTGACTTATACTTTATCTATAACTCATTTCTCTTGACTCATCACTTCTCTAACCTTATCTCTAACTCATCCTCATTCAACATAGACTATTAACTTATCTTCTTGGTTACCATCACCTTATCTCTGACTTATACCTCTTATTCTTAGATTCCCATTTTCCCATTGACTGATCATCTCTTTGTCACTTATCACCTATCTTTGACTCATTCCTTCTAGTCATTTATCTTCTATGCCTACCCTTAACTTGGTCCATGCCCACTCTCTGTAGCTATATAAACCATAGCTCCATACCCTGTAACCTTAACCTAGATCTCCCTTCTATCTCACATAGTTCTTCCTCACTATGTTCCCTTGAACCACCAGACTCCCTAAGTTGTTGTTCCACTTCTGAGTGAACATCCAACTCATTGACTTTCTTCATCATGACCTCATCCTCCATCTTTGTCAATGTCATCCTTACCTATGAATTCATTGAACCTTTGACCCCAGGAGCTCCTCAATGCTCCAAAATGCTCTTATCTTGGAAAGGACTATTCTAAAGGGCTACTTTTGATCTCACTGTGGCCAGGTGTAACACTGATGCTTGCTCATGAATATTAGCTCCATAAACATCATCATAGTGAACACCTGAGAGATTAGCCCAAGAGTTAATCATCATCTAGATTTATTTCATCTATATCCAGAGCAACAGCTAGTCAGTTTTACATCATGTCATATGAGCAGTGTGGTCATACTTGGCCAAATTTTGATTGCACAGTCTTGCCACCCTTCAGTTTGCCAGACAAAGGATGATGCTACCTTAGGTATTCTGCAGTTGCATTGAATGTTGCAATTTTGAAATTTCCTTCACTTTATTCAGCATGGTGTTCATGGAGGTACTGAAGCATGGCTGATATCTCAGGATTGGACCAATGGCATTTTGCATATTAATTTGTCTCATCAAGAGCCAGGGTTTGACATAATAAGAACAAGGAGAAGAATTTGGAGTGCAATTAGTGTTGCCATGACTCAGCTCAGCTTGGCTTGACTCAGCTATCACCAGCTTAAGGGACAGCTTGGCTTATACTGACTTGGCTACACTACATATTCAGCTTGACACAGCTCAGCCAGCCAATGGAGTTGGCTTGTAGCTATTTTGAGTGCCACAAGTAAACTCCAACCATCAGCAATGATTCTGCACTATCACAAGTGCAGCTGCTCACTTCCCACCTGCCCATGTTCATTTCTTGCTTGTATCTACTACATTTTGTATACCACATTAGTTAATAACTATCAATTATGTCCAAGTGGTGTTGCTGGGCCCATCTGTGCATTATCATTGTCATTTTGGTGGTGCTATGGCATTGGCCACATGCTCACTATCACTGTCATCATCATTGTCATGGTGTCATGGGCCCATCATAGCAATGGCATTATTGCATATCCCTCCCAGTCCCACTTTCCCCATTGCCCCATTGCTGTTATCCTTGTCATGAGGCTTGTGCTCCCCAATTATCCTCATCACCCTGTCTCATCTTCATTGTCATGTCATGACAGTTACTATGCTTGTTGCATCATTGTTGTGTAGTGAATGTTCCTGTTCTCATCATTCCTGTTACTCCATCTGAGTTGTCACCATTTCATCATGGTGGGATATTGTTGTTGTGTCATGCATTGTAGTGGTGGCCCAGGGCTGACCACTCCTGTGCTGCCTTGTTGCCATTTGTGTCATTGTAGCACTGAGGCATTTGCCATGCACATATTGTTGTTGTTGTTGTCATGGCCCAGAGCTAACCACTCCCACATGGTGGCCATCATCTGGCCACACATGCATTGTCATCCTTATCATCATATCATGGCAGTGTTGTGGTCATTGTGTCATGGACTGCAGTCACCATTGTCCCAGGCACCTCATTCTCCCCATCTTCACCATCTTGTCATGGCATCACCATCATCATAGTCCTAGTGACACTGTGGTATTGCCACATGCTTACTGGCACTGTCATCATTGTCATCATCCTAGATTTCCACCATGACCAAATGCAGTAAAGCTAGAAAAAACAAGTGTTAACTACACTACTATGATATACAGTGAGGTGCAAAACTATTGCAATGTTGAATCTCAAACCAGGATATGTTGCACCCTGCATTCATTTGTGGGAATCACATTTTACTTTGGTGAGAACAAATAGAGTGCATACTCTTGGCTACAACTTTGTCCCCAGGATCATGTGATTTGGTTCATATGTCATAAAGATACATCCATTTCAAAACAGCAATATCATTGCAATAGTTTTGCACCTTTTGTTGAGCATGTTGAAATTAAGTGTTATATGGTTATATTTGGTCATACAAACAAAGATACACATACTAGGACACTCTCTGAGTTTAAAATAGTTCCAATACATCTTTTTTTTCAACCACAACCATCATGAGATCAATCTCTTCTACTCAGAAACATACTATCCTCTTTATGCTTGATGCTGGTCAATCTGCCAACTCCATTGCATCTACTACTGGTCTTCATCCATCTACCATATCCAGAATATGCTCCAAAGAGCACTCTGAGCTCCAGAAAGCTGCTGGGGGTTGTCCATCCAAACTTTCCTCCCTCAATGTTCATTATGCCATTCATCTCATCTCTTCTGGGAAGGCAGAGAATGCTGTTCAGGTGACCAAGGCACTCACCAATGTAGTCAACCAGCCTCTCTCTGCTTCCACAGTGCGCAGATACTTGAAGAAGACAGGTATGAAAGCTGTGGTCAAGTCAAAATGGCCCCTTCTTTCAGCCAAGCATCACAAGGCTCATCTGGACTTTGCTTATGCTCATAAAGATTGGACTCTGGAGGACTGGAAGAAGGTGGTATGGTCTGATAAGACCAAAATCAATCACCTTGGGTCAGATGGGTGAAAGTGGGTGTGGAAAAAGGCAGGGGAAGGGCTTAGTGATAGGCTGGTGGAAGATATAGTCAAGTTTGGAGGAGGTTCTTTGATGATGTGGGGATGTATGACTTGGCAGGGAGTTGGCTATGCTACCAAGATTGATGGTAGAATGGATGGAGACCTTTACCTTCAGATTCTGAAGGATGAACTGCTAGATTCTTTGCAGTTTTATGGTCTTGATCCTCCTAACATCATCTTTCAGCAGGACAATGACCCCAAGCATACCTGCAAGAAGGTGAAGGACTGGCTTCAGGAGCAGGATTTTCATACTATGGTATGGCCTGCACAGTCTCCTGACTTAAATCCCATTGAGCATCTCTGGGGTTACCTCAAAAGAAGGCTGGCAGATCATGAATCCTCTCCTAAGGGAATTCATGAATTATGGGAGAGAGTTCAGGTTGATTTGGAGGAGATACCAGTTGAGGAGTGTCGGAAGTTGATAGAGAGCATGCCTATAAGGGTTCAGGCAGTTATTAAGGCAAAGGGAGGCTATACCAAATACTAATATATGCAAGATATCAAAAGGTGCAAAACTATTGCAATGGTATTGCTGTTTTGAAATGGATGTAACTTTATGGCATGTGAACCAAATCACATGACCCTGGGGACAACGTTGTGGCCATGAGTATACACTTTATTCGTTCTCACCAAAGTGAAGTGTGATTTCCACTAATGAATGCAGGGTGCAACATATTCTGGTTTGAGGTTCAACATTGCAATAGTTTTGCACCTCACTGTATGTACCGCAGACTTTTAGCTTCTCATGTAACAACTAGACTGCTGTGCTTGGCCACTAAGCCAAAAGGCAGACGATACTGAGTGGTTACACTCAGTACCATGGACAGTATATGTATTAGTTACTGGGATCTAAGTAACCTGGTGTGGTTACACCCTCCCACTGTGTTAGATCAGTTTATCCCCATCTCAGAGCTGCCCCAGATTGCTGGGCTCTGTGGTTTGAGTAGGATTCCATCTGAATAGGGAGGGTACATATGTCTACCCCAGGGTAAACCCTGCAACTTGCCTGGAGCTGGATTCAAACTCTCCACCCCTACAAGCTGTAACCACTCAGTATCTGTAATGACTAGACCACCATGCTTAGCCACTAAGCCAAAAGGCAGATGATACTGAGTGGTTACACTCAATACTGTGGACAGTATATGTATTAATTACTGGGATCTAAGTAACCCGGTGTGGTTACACGTTCAAAAAAAAGTGAAGCCACCCAGGGTGGTGGTACACTCGAACTAAGACAGAACGTGTGGAACATACATCATTGCAGGGAGAAAGGAAGAATGGGAGTATACATGACAGGGTCTGGTATATATACTGTCTATGAATAGCATGCCATGCACATTGTCTGGTATCCTGATGTTCTAATAATGCCTGAGGGGGCATTACACCCTCCCACCCTATGAAGAACTGGACCAATTCTCCCAGTGGTCAAGCACTGTGCAGTCTTGTAGCTGTTTGTATGTCAACCATTTGTCGTCTTCAGGCCTGTATCCAAGCCAGCAGATGAGGTATTGCTTGCCTCATCCCATGTGGTGCTCATCGATGATGCAATCAATAAAGGATTCTTTGAGGCCATCTGCCATTACGATTGGGTCTGGATGTGTGTAATGTTGGGCGGGGAAGTGCATTGGGTCATTGGGGACATAGTGCCACAGTTGGCTGGCATGAAAGGTGGGATGGACGCAAGTCGTTGGGGGCATGGTGAGTGTATACATTGAGGTGGTGGGGTCAGTGTGTGAGATCTGGTATGGGCCGTCATACCATGGCATGAATTTGGCCACACGTTTGTCCCCTTTGCTGAGGTAGTCTCAGTAATGGTTTTGCATGGTGAGGAGGACTTGATCACCAACAATAAAGTGAGGGTCAGATGCACATGTTGGAATTTATTGATTACCTATGCTGTAGCTTACATAAGCTAGTACTTACATCAGACTAGTAGCTATCTTAGGATACTTAGTGACTACAAGTATCCTGCAGGTTAGTACACATTTACCTACCTAATATAACAGTGACTACAAGTATCCTGCAGTCTAACAGGTTATGAGCCCCACCTGTGCTCAATAAAGAATTAGTTCACTCAACTCCAACTCGAACGCGAGAAAAATGGGCCGACGACATAATCGTTCTCGCGCGCGCATACCAAACTTCGACGACGACTTACTCACCCCAGAAGAGATTGCCCTGTGCAACGAAGCCAGGGGGAAGCTTCAAGAGGAGGTGGAGCACTACCGAAAGTGTCGAGAAGAGTGCGAGGAGCGCGAGAGATTCGAACGCGCCCAATTGGAGAGTCAAGAGGCCAAGCCTAATGGTTGGAGGGGTAAGGATGCTGAAGGCGAGGACACGGAAGTCCGTCGCACCACGGTTGTGCCCCAGGAACCTGAAACGGCAAGCCAAGGGGACGACGAAGCAACTGCTGACATCGCGAACCCGAACGCAATGAGCGCTGGGCCGGCAAGGCCAGCAGGCGGATCGGAATACCCACAGGACGAGCCGCTCGAGTCGAGAGCAGGCGAACAAGTCGACAAAGCTGAGAAGAAGATCGCGAGGGCAGATACCCAGGACCTAGTCGAGGCCGAAGAAGTCGACAAGTCGGACGACGAGTCGAGGACCGAGAAAGCCATATGGACGCCACACGAATCGCAATCGTGCGGAGAGGGCAGAGGAGTCGCCACAAGCGACATGGAGGCAGCGGGAACCTGCGACGACGTCCAGAGTGGGGAAAGTGAGGCCAATGACGAACTAGGTGCAGACGGCCAGACGGCCAAGTCAAGACCGTCAGAAAACGCTGCAGAGGCGCCGGGTGACAATGAGCGTCACCTTGACAAGCCTACAGAGCCCCCTGACCAGCCGGAAGGCTTGGGTGAAGGAGTAGGTGAGGCAAAGGCCGAGGGAGACATCGAGAAAGTCAAAGGCGCAGACGAGACCGCCGGAGGTCGGACGGTCAAGGCGAACACTTACGATATGAGTCAGGACGCATGCGAAGACAACAGGAATGTACCGGGAGATGTCGTAGACGACCCAAGGGGCCACCATGCCCATGTGGAGCCGACGAACAGCGCAAACCAGTTGAGCATACCTGGAGATCGCGCAGATGCGACAATCGAGTCGGATAGCAGCGAGGCCATCCGAACGGAGTCAGAAGTCCATGGAGACATACCTAAGAACTGGTAGGAGAATGCCCAATGCGAAATGAAGCCCCCGGACGGCGGTACGGACGGTGACGACGAAGATTGGGCACCAAACCTAGTCAGCGAGGCGCCGGACCTTACAGATGTGATGGACGAGTCGGCAGGCGACGACGATGATACGGACGACGTCGAGGGGTGCCCAGAGGTCTAGGGAGGCGGTAGAGACGGTCAACAAGGCAGCGACGACGGCGCAACAAACGGTGCCAGCGGTGACTCAAAGCGAGTCACACTGAGGTCGTTAGCTACGAGACGGACGGGTCAGCATCTAGAA
>JBBPKJ010000328.1:0-29010 GCA_038089195.1 Brasilioporus rufonigricans
CTTCCAATGTCCATCCAAATATCTTGTTTTAACAAGAGTTAGCATATATCATGGCGGTAACGTCAAAGGAACTGACGAGTGAAATGCTCTCTAGACGATACCCATTATAGGACGACGCGAAAGCTTTTGCCCGTCCAAGTGAATGTAGTGCATGTTCAGAGTCATCTCGCATCAAATACATCTTCGCAAGAACCTTAGAAAATCAACATGTGCATATCCGCAATCCAATTGCATAAAGTACCTGGTAGCAGCAATACATCATTTCATCATCGCCCGCGATAGTAATCAGGTCATATATGCGTGAGATCGCCTCGTCATATTTCGAAGTAACGAAAAACATGACGGCCTTGATGGCATGAGTGGTGAGTTACGCAGAGAACTACTATGCATGTGGATCACAAACCTTGATTAGTAACAGCAGACTGCTCTCATCAGGATTACATTTCCAGAATGCAAGGTCGAACGTCTGAATCGCTTTCTCCGGTTCACCCATTGCAATTTGGGTAAGAACCTTGGCAATATAGCTCGTGGTCGATGACCGGATAACAATAGACTTGACTTGGGGATTAGCAGACGAGGTGATATGGAAGAATGAATGAAAGGTTACCTTTTTGGCGTAACGGATAGGTGTGGTGAGTTGGTAAATTACAGTCAAACATGAAGCAATGCGACGAACCTCGTCCGCATCCGTCAGGACTGTGATTCCCTTCACGAGAATATCTATCTTGTTCGAAGGGTCGAGAGACAACGCAGAAGAGTATTTTGCAATCGCCTTTTTGTGGTCCCCAGAACTGAACGCCGCGTCGCCGAATACCTCGAGGCTGTGGACCCATTTGTTCTTAAAGTCTGAAACCACAAGTTACCCATGTCGACTTTGCTCATGAGTCTATACCCACCAGTAACCCATTTTTCCGTCTCTTTACTCGCAGCCATTTTCCCACCACAGGTTTCAAGCATCTTGCCAAGTGCCTTGGCGACCTCCTCTGTATGACCTGCAGCAAAGAGAGCTTCGCAATGGCGTTGCCGTACCGCGTTTTCAAGCCCTTCAAAGCTCCATCCGAATATCTATTGACAAGAGTCGACGCACATCATGAGGATGCACCAGAAGGAACCTACGAGCGAGATGCTCTCCAGATGACACCGGTCATTGGATGGTGCAAGAGCTAGTGCTTGTTCGAGTGAATGCAGTGCACGTTCGCAGTCACCTCGTAACAAGTACATTTTTGCAAGAACCTGGGGAGGTTATCATACACATGTCCGCAGTCTCATCACATGAGGATACCTGGTTGCAGTTATGCATTGTCTCGCCATTGCCTGGAACAGTAATTAAATTATGCACGTGCGAGATCGCCTCGTCGTATTTCCCAGCCATAAATAGTAGGATGCCCTTTGATAAATTGTGAGCTGTACCAAAAACTATCGGATATGTGGACCACAAACCTTGATTAGCAACATCAAATCATTCTCGTGGAAATTACACTTCGAGAACGCAAGCTCGAATGTCTGGATCGCCTTCTTCGGGTCACCAATTCCAGTTTGTGCAAGGGCCTTGGCAATATAACCCACGGCTGACGGCTGAATGTCGATAGACTTGACATGTAAATAAGTGAACGTGGGGGTATGGAAGAGAAAATCCAAAGTTACCTTTTCAGCGTCCTTATATGCTGCACTCCAGTTCTGAGAACGAATCTGCAGGAGGGCACTGTGAGCAAGCGCATTTTCGCTTGCAGCAGCCGGTGAGTCATCTTGCAAGAGTGGTTTGTCTGTGTCGATTGGGCGCTCGCAAACCCATTTCTTGAAAGCGACAATGCTAACCCAGTCCCTCTTCCGAGGTTGTCTCTCTCGATCTATGGCCAAGGGGTGGAAAGCGACAATGCCGACCCAGTCCCTCTTCCGAGGCTGTCTCTCTCGATCTACAGCCAAGGGGTGAATGGCACACCCCTCCATCCTCTGCGCGCAGTACTCACTCTCCTCGTTCTGTGGTAATATCTTCTGGTTTATGCTGGAAGGCTGAACACTCCTCACTCTTCTTCCCTGCGAACCCTCCCTGAATCGTGTCCTCCAATTGCGTCGCTCTGGGTCGCTTTTCTCTGATAATTCCCCATTGCAAGTGTCGACGGGCCATACGGCATGCCATTCCTCGACCCTCTGCTCGGCATACGAAGGGCGAATGCCTTCCCCATTGATAGGCTCGTCACGAGTTCTGTTGAAGGATGGTCTTGGAAGGCAGTTGGGTATTCTATCAGTCTCGTCGTCACGGTAGAGCTTTGAATAAAACCCAGTTTCATCTTGGCTTTAGCTGTTCTTCTTTTGTAAATCGTCTTCGTACCTGTGCCACTCCCTGTCCAGAAAGGAAATGATTCCGGTGGTCCCTCTCCGAATCTACCAGGGCGGAAGAGCTCAGATTCTCGTCGGTAAGGTCTTCTGATGGCTGATCCGAAAGAGCGAGAGACTCCTCGCTACAATTCTTTTCTCCTATTCCGCCTCTAGACACGAGTTGGCTGGATTTGTGTTGTTTTGGTTTGAAGACACTATGCGATATCTACATCAGCTCCGCCGTTATGAACGTAGGTAGGTAACTACTCACTTAGCTACCCGTAAAAATGACATGGGTACACTTGTCCTCCGATCAGATCCTTTGACACAGGCCGCACGAGCTGGTTGCGAGTAAACTGAGTAGAGGATCGACTACGCTGTCGAGGAGCAAACCACTGGCCAGTCTTGAGCTCGACGTCCTCTGGGGGGTCTAGGAACGACACGATAGAGAATCGTGAAGCTGGCGTGGGGGTTGTCGAGGTTTTGGGCTGGTACTTTGCCGCATGGACTTCGCATGGCCGAGCTAACTGCCAAAACTCCGCCGCAAACGGGCGTCAAATCGGGAGTCGAGTGGAACTCGGGACCTCGTGCATTGTGCATCTCACTTTGAGTCCTCCTTCCCGTCCCACTCCATACAACTGATCTCCTCAGTGACCACCATGGACAGCACCACGATCATATACGCCACACTTTCATCAAATCAAGGACATTCGCCAAAATTAAATGGTCCCAGGAGGGCATCAGTTCGTCGAGACGGCTCCGAGAGCTTGTTCGCAAAGTACGCCTTCGATGTTCTTTCCTCCTTTACCCTGTCCCTCACCACGCAACGCCTTCTAACTCACTGAATCAGTCCACGGAGTATGGACTGACCTACTAGTATTTCAGAACAGACACCATAGGCGCGAACGAGATGCATCGATTCATCTGTGACACGGAAACATGGCATCGTCAACAGTCAGATTATTCGCCAGTCTAGTTTTACAGTGACTGCCTCTCCAGTAGCCGTTTTGTCCGTATCTAGGCAATACATTACATGAGGCGCCGGGAGGGGCCATTCACCAATGCCACCATCGTCCGTGTCAGGATGCATGACTTATACATCGCTGTGTGCTCATCGTTTGCCCACTCGACTGAGTCATCAAATGGTTCTATGCACAGTGCAGTGGCCCGTCTGCATTGCTTCGCTATACGGAGAGCGATCAACAGAGGACTTGCCCTTGTGGGTACGTTGACTTCGCCTTAGGTCGCAGAAAATACGTCTGGGCAATGAGTAGTTGGCCCAGAAAAGGTTCAGGTGGCATACAGATTCTCGAGGATCTCAAACCATCATGACACATTGAGAGTCGTTACACATAGTACTCCCGCTCGGACATTTTACAACGATCCAAGGCGGAATGATGTCCAGGTCTTCTTGGTCGACTCGACCTCAGCGAGTTCATACTGGTACGACCCAGCCATCTTTGTCTACAACAAATGAAGCAGAACATATTGATGTTCAATTTCGATCTAGTAGATAGCAGCGATGAAGAGACTAAGCCGTTAGACACGCGTACTGTCTCAGTGAGCTACTAGAGTAGCGTAGCGTGGATACATCTATCCATGGGATTGCGCAACGATCAAACTTACCAGGCTCCATCCCCCAATAGATCTATCCATTGGCAATAACAACACGCCGGTATCAAGTCCGTCCTGGAGGATTCTTATCAGGTTAACTTCTCCCTCGCACGTTCGATCTGATGCGAGGTCCAACCACGTGGACAATCTGGAGGAACAGCGCTTAATTTTCAAGCAGTCGGTTGTTAGACATGCACCCCAGACCCCTTAGAATCAACACGCCGGGTAGCGGTGTCGGTAACAAGGGATTCTTGTTGCTTACCAAGTGGAGAGCAAAGCATCATCTTTGTCGTTTTTATCGAACTCAAATTCAGCATCGAAATAGCACAAGAAGAACACTGGCGAAGAACCCTGGCTTACCGGTGCCTGAACCTCCTTAGACATGTGAAGGATGAGAAGATGTGTCCGACTTTGATAAGAAACTGCCTTGGGTTGCCTGGAGAGAGGGGGCGAGAGTAGATCCATTCGTCTCCTCCGTGGATCCTGGTAGGTGACAATGTATCCAGAAACGAAAGCTAGAACGAAGGAATCCTCACCTCTCCATGATCGGTGAATCAGTCGAAGTCCCGAGACGGTCATGGCTCGTATAGCATCCCTCCGCATATTTCGGATTGGAGATGGTCCTTGACTCCTACAACCCTTATGTTAAAGTAAGCAATAATCGGATATCTTAAGTAAGACGTTGGGTAATAGCCGATGAGCCAGTGGGTGTCCATCTGTTTGCGCAGTGAATCAGTGATCGAGGGGGGAGTAATAGTATCAAATCTGTCCGGGGAACCTTGAAAGACGTGGACTAAGATCCTATACGATGGTGGAAGTCAGAAGCCGTGTAGAGTTGCAGCAGGGACGTGAGCGCGAGGCACCACACGGGCATGAGCATGTATCCATGGAGCTTTGGACACCCTCTGGATACATTATGTCTAGCGGGAGGGACGCACTCGAACGGTACGACTTACGCCAGGCTGGCTTAATGCCATCGTCGCTCCTCTGAAGGTATCTTTGAGAGTGTCGATCTGTTTCGAGTAATGTAAGCCCCTTCAGGTGAAGGGAGTGCAAATGCCAGGGACAAGAATCGAAATGGAGTGGAGACCCACCTCTAGGTGATACAGGCCTCGACATCACCTGATGTCTCGCATCTGTGACGGGTCTTTCGCACTCTTGATGACACAAATATGAACGAGCATGATCTTGAAATACGCAGCAATGTTTGCCACCTAAGAGGTACGATCGAGGTTTCAAATGTCCGGAAAAAATGGTGTGGACATAACTCGTGGTAAAACACCTCGGGCACCTCGAGAGCCCTCAGTCGGGCTCCAGATGTCGACAGCGCATTGAATAGACACCGTGTAATCGCCCATATGGCGCACGTGAAATTGCAGCCCGGCATTAATTGTCCCATCACCCAGCATTCGACCGGGGGGTGACACGGACTGATGAGGCCCAGGCTGAGCCTGGGAATTTTTGCAATTTGCGACTTGGTGAGTGTGAGTCATTCACGGTGAAGGTGAGCGACATTATATAGCTACATTCCCCAGGTGATGCGCCCATCGAAATCTGGGCAGCGTGTTTACTTGCCGTGATACTATCTACGTGAATTGATCTCGACTCCCGAGGATGATGCCAGCCTTGAAGCCAAAGTGGAATACGATGTGAACTTTGCATCCGCCGAGATCCGCCAAAAGCCAACGTGTTCACGCGGCAGTCTGTACGGGCTCCGAGCCTCCGAGTCGGCACGTCGGACGTAATCACCACCTCAAAGACAGTCGTTCTATCCCCAAATATTCCCTTATCTGCTCTCATTCTTCGAGTCATATCAAATTGACCTACCCAGATAGGTTCTGCGAAGATCTTCCATTTGTAAGCTGAGTTGACATAGCCCGGGAATCGGGATATAGTCACCCACACAGATTGCCTTTCCCCCTGGCCATCCTCCAATCACAGCTCTCTGATGGCCCGTGGCAAGATCATCGAGTGAAATGTTACGAACACCTTTCGCAGATATGTGACAACTTGTTGATCACTAACGATGTGAACTCTAGGCACGACGAACGTACGGCGAATGCGCGTCCGCGGACCGATGAGTAACTCAGTATTCGTGTTCGGCGCCTTAGATACTTGCAACTACTAGATGTTGCGAAACGGTCTCTCTAGACTCTGCCTATAAATGTGTCGCTCCTCGCAAGCAAGAGCTCAGCAGACATTCCTTTAGACTAACAACGCCCAGCACGCACTTACCTCCATCACATCATGATCCCAGTTGGAATGCTATTACTCTCTGCGTTTGGCTCGGTGATCGCCTTTGAGCTCTGGAAGTTCTTCCAGTTCGTGTACCGACAATTGACGTCTTCCATACGTCATCTGCGCGGCCCCAAGGCCACAAGCTGGATTTATGGTAATATGCAAGACATTTGGAATGCCGTGTGTCATCTATTTCTCGAATTTATCGTCGTGGATGTCGGTTGGACTAACAATACCGTGCTCATTCCAGGAGAATACTGTGCTTCATGAACGGTGGGTGAATGAATACGGGAGTACGCTGAAATACAAGGGATTATTCTACGTATGCTGGACTTGTCAGCTGTCATGCGCAACACTGAACAAGGGGTCCTTTTAGAGCAATCGACTATTCACCATGGACACGCGCGCACTTAACCATGTGTTCAGCCACTCCACCGACTATCAAAAGCCCTCCCAGGTCCGGTACGACTTATCCAACATCGTAGGAAAAGGTGCGTTATGTATTTCATCATGTAGTCTTCGTTTGCGCATGCCAACTGGAAACCATAGGTATCGTTTTCGCCGAAGGTGCTGAGCATCGCCGACAGGTTAGAGTTTATTGTTCTTTGCCCTTAGTCAACGCTCACGAACTGCTGTCCACGCAGAGACGTGTCATGGTGATTCTCGTACTTAGTTGTCTACATCGTCCGTGTCATTAACTCAGCATGCAGAACCCTGGATTTGGGCCGGCACAAATTCGGGCACTCACGGACATCTTCCATGTGAAAGCTGTCGAAGTGCGCGACTTCCCATTCTCCTCCACAATCATCACTCAGCACAAAAGCAGCTACGTGATGCCCTGTCGTCTGAAATCGCCAAGGATCCTGCTATGTCTACAACTGGTGCCCGCCTCGATCTTCTGGCGTGGCTGAATAAGGTGACACTCAATGTGATCGGTCTCGCAGGTAAGCCATTAGTGGCTATCTCAGCGGCAAACGTCACTCACCTTGCTTAGGTTTCAATTATAACTTCGATGCCCTTAACGCGAATGAGAAACCCAACGAGCTGTATGAGGCTTTCATGACCATGTCCATGCCGGGTCGAACGCAGAGTATGCTCACCACATTACAAGCATGGTTTCCGCTTTTGCGTCTTCTCGTCAGTACCTTGTCCCTCTACTCCGTGATACGAGTGCACACTCACTCTGTGACAGCCTACCGATCGTGCACGCAAACTCAAGGCCGCACAACATGCAGCAAGACGTATTGGCGAAGAATTGATATCGGATGCCAAGGCAGCCGCTCTGGAGAGTGGGACAGAAAAAGGGGAAACAGAAAAGAATAACTTGCGTGGTCGAGATTTGTTATCGCTGCTGGTCAAAGCGAACATGGCCACTGACATTCCCGAGAGTCAGAAATTGTCTGATGAAGACATGTTGGCCCGTACGTCTCCTCTTGTTTATGGTCAGAGTATCAGGGATGACACGAACTTCTATAGAGGTTCCTACGTTCTTGATCGCAGGTCATGAAACTACGAGGTATGGTATCCCATGTTCCTGAGGTATCTTGGGGATTGACAGCGTGATAGCATTGCGACTACTTGGGCACTGTATGCGATTACGACCGCACCGGACATTCAGACGAAACTCCGGGAGGAACTTCTTTCAGTGGACACGGATGCTCCATCAATGGACGAGCTTATAGCGCTTCCATACCTCGATGCGGTCGTGAGAGAGACCCTTCGTGTGCACCCGCCCTTTCCATTCACAGAGCGGGTTGCGATGAAGGACGACATATTGCCCGTCGCGAAACCATACACAGATAACAACGGTGTCGTCCATGACTCCATCAGGTATGGCCACTATCACAGATTGAGCATTCAATAGATTCCGTTCCGTTCCGAAACAGCATCCGCAAAGGCGACCCGATCTTTATCTCCCTATTGGCAATAAACCGGTCTGAGGAGTTGTGGGGACCTGATGCGCACGAGTTCAAGTGGGTTGCTTTTCGCGTGGCAGCCTGGCGAGTTACGAGTTGGCTCACGTACCCATTTGAATGGTGTAGGCCAGAACGGTGGCAAAACATTCCAGAGGCAGTGTCACAGATTCCAGGTGTATGGAGCCATCTCACGACGTTCATTTCTGGGCCGAGAGCATGCATCGGATACCGGTTCTCTCTTGTGGAGTAAGCCCCATCTCTTACCCCACGCTGCGGGCACTGAGATACCGTCGCCACCCCTGATGCAGAATGAAGGTGCTCCTCTTCACGCTGTTACGCGCGTTCGAGTTCGAGCTTGCTGTGCCGGCCAGCGAGATTGGCAAAAAGTTGACGATCATACCGGCGCAACGACCCGTGCTGATCAATGATCCAGAGAGTGGTGCTCAGCTCCCGTTGCTTGTCAGGGCGTACAAGGAGGCCTAAGGTCCCGAAAGGTACTAGGAATGAGGTGGACTTGTGTGGCTTGTCTGTTGGCAATGATATAAGTAAGGCTACGTGATGGTCAATTCCCGTCGATATCTTGGTTTATATTGTAAATAATATGAATGTCTCCTTGAACCGACCGATGGGGACGTGCCCAAGAACCACCAAACACGTACGCTTGGTCGCCCCCACAACCAGTATGGATCTTTTCCACACCCCTGTGACGATCACTCTGATTAGATGGTGACATAGATATCCATGCAGAACAAACCGAGAGAGCACTTATTCAAAATGGACTGTTAGTACATTCTACACGCATCCCTGTCAAGATGAAATGAATGTCCATTCTTACCACAGCCACTCACCTCTCTTGCTTAGCACCAGCCGCCCTGCTTGTTGCATACGGAGCAGACGAGAGGTGCACAAGAAGGCATAAAGCTTTGCAGAGGTGGCGATTATCAGAATGGCAGAAGGAAGGGCCTTGGAATCGACCAGCAGTTGATCCATCTCCGAGCGAGAGTGGGCCATGAGAGGCATGCGAGGATTACTACTAGAGCTACGGACAACGGCGTCATGCAGCAGGTCATAGCATTCATCATAAGAATAAAGGGTAAATGTGTCAACGGTGGGTATACTCGTCGCATATATGCGGTGTACACTCTGTGATTCTAAGACTGGTTCTGGCGCAGCGTTCTGGCTTGCGATGTCAAACATGCAGCAACTTCTGAATGAGATTTATCTGAGCAACTGGGCTGACCTGTTCGTGGCACTTGCGAAGTGTGTTGCAGGCACAAAACGCATTGGTCTGGTCCACCGAGAATAACTTTTCCTCAAGAGAGCAGCGCCCGTGCATGACAGCAACCATAGCAGCACTATTCGCGTTTCAAAGATTGGCACTGAGGGATCAATGACCTCAACAGGACGAACAGGAGTTGCAGAATGTTGATCCAGGCGTGCTTCGACAGTAGATAATTTGAGCCACATCTGCTCCGCATCACATGCACGACGTTGTTTATTTATAGCGGTTATCAAAAGTCTGTGGAAAAACGAAAGTCAAAAGTTCGTCGTCGGGAAGCCCAGATGTAACCATAGTAACTTTGTACAGTAGTCAATGCGTGCCGTCTGTGTCCGCTTGCCACCCATCCCGCCTGTCTTCGTTCGAGCTCCCTGCCTGTCCAGCCTCGAGTGCCACCCGCTCACCTCATGCTCCATCCATGTTATTTCAAGTGCCGCAGCCTCAAGCGCTCACCTCGTATCTTGTCCTGTCCAGTTTCGAGCGCAACTGCTTACCTCGTGCCTCACCTGTGTCGTCTCGAGCCCCACTGCTTGTCACTCGCCTTGCCCATCATTCAAGCATCACTTGTCACTGTTCGCCTTGTGCCCCTGTCCAGTTTCGAGTGCAGCCGTTCACCTCGTGCCCACCTGTGTTACTTCGAGCACCACCACTCACCTCCCATCCTGCCTGTGACTATTTCGAGCACAATTACTCATCACTCGCCCTGCACCCTTGTCCCATATTCATGTAGACAATGATTTATGTATTAGATACAAAAAAATTCTACACAAGACAAGCTATACGAGTGAAGGGTGCAGGTACAGGTAGGTGCAGGTACAGGTAGATACCCACAAATAAATCAAGGGTTTTTGATTGCAAGGAGATTACAATTACAGGTGTCTTTAACGGAAAAGTTGGGTGGTGATGCTCGAACAAGGATGGGCAGGGCGGGCAACCGGCGGTGGTGCTCGAAACGACACGGATGGGGCGCGAGGTGAGCAGTTGCGCTCGAAACTAGACAGGACAAGACACGAGGTGAGCAACGGCGTCTGAATTGACAAGACACGAGACGGGCGGTAGTGCCCAAAATGACACGGATGGAGGTTGAGGTGAGCGGGTTGCACTCGAAGCTGGACAGGCAGGGAGCTCGAACGAAGACAGGCGGGATGGGTGGCAAGCGGACACGGACGGAGCGCATTGACTACCATACAAATTTACTAGGGTTACATCAAGGTACAGGGGTCCTTGTCCGGCACTTCCCGACGACGAACTTTTGACTTTCATCTTTCCGCAGACTTTTGGAAACCCCAGTAACGAACCTCTCGTAAGTGCGATGACACTGAGGCCGGGTAACGTACCATTTCGGTTTAGGAAGAGGTGGTTCTTGAGTCGGCCTGCACCCACTGATGGTCGCTGACTCGCTGTTAGAATGAACGCTATTGGCAGGGAGGCTGCTCCTTATTTTTTCGCCTCCGGAGGCGGAAGTTTTGAAGTCTATGAGTAAGTTGGTTCATTACACTGTTGTTTTGGCCAGGGCACATATGTCGTTTGGCTGGGGCGTGCACGTGATGCACCAATTATATAGCAGTGAGTCTGATTTCCACCAATAGATCAATGTCGAAGCAATCAAAATCTGGCTTATGTAGAATAAATGAGCACCGCACACGCTGGTCATCGCATGTGCCGCTGTAATCGGTACTTCTGCTACGTTTGGATTAGCTCTATTTGGTTTAACGCACTGCCATGTCTAAGAAATCAGGCCCACTCATGTAGCCTGAAGGGTTTTGAATTGCCGATCAAATCATTACGTCGACCTAGGGTTCGAGTTATCCCATGCTATGTATAAAACTTGAAGTGGGGATGTCTCGACATGGTGAGTCTGATTCGTTCCACCCCCTTTCCCGCCAATTGTCGTTAAGCAGGACTCCCGGGCCGCGACAGCGTTCGGTATACAATCGCGTTCCTTCTTCGGCCATTCACACCACTATGGCTCTCTCCAACTTTGCTCTGTTGGCAGCTGCCATCGCGTTAGTGTCGACGACGAAGGCTGCTAATCCCCTGGACCTCACCCTACCCCCTGGTGCCGTGGTACGTTCTCTGCCGGTGCTCACGAGATGCCAGAAGATTCCTAACGAAACCAGTACATTGACCCGCTCAAGTACGACGTAGTTGGTGCAAACTACACGCAATGGCGTACAAACGACTCTTCAACTGTCGGCTTCAATCCCACGAACATGACCTCACCGTTCATCCAAGTCTTCGATCCCTCCTTCCTCGACATAACAGGACTCGATGCAACCATTCGGCTCGTCGCGTCACACCCAGGCTTTGCCGTTGCTCATGAAGCGCCCATCTATGTGCCCGACCTCAACGTTGTTTCCTTCGCTAGCCTTGCTGGCGGTCCTCTTGCGTACAGTGGCTGGTACAACAGTAGCATCCTTTCGATGATCAACATGACACAAGTCGACGATGCCCTTGCTGGCACTACTGGGTCAGTTAACGTCCCCATCCAGACGGTGAGCAGGCTCTACAAGGGAGTCCCAGAAAGAACCGCTGACAGTCGTCCAGTTAAACCTTTCTGACACGGTGCAGATGCCAAATGGAGGCACAGGTCCATACAAGGGAAACCTGCTCATTGTCACACAGGGACGCGCGCTTCTACCCCCTTCAGTTGTGCTCGTGAACCCCAGCCCGCCATATAATACTACTGTGCTTCTGGACAACTTCTATGGTAGACAGTTCAACTCGCTGAACGATGTCAAGGTACTGCCTGGTACCGATATCGTGTATTTCACAGATCCTACGTATGTTCCACGTTGAATCAGGAGGATGGGCAATCTGACAGATTCAACGTAGATATGGCTGGTACGTTGGATTCCGTCCCCAACCCATGCTACCTTCACAAGTATATCGCTTCGATCCGTCGACCGGTCAAGTCCAAGTTGTTGCAGACCAGTTCGTAAACCCTAATGGGATTGCCTTTACTCCGGACGGCCAAACCGTTTTTATGTAAGCCGAATGCAGTAACCTCTGCAAGCGTTGGTTTACAACTAAATTTTTAGCACGGACACAGGTTCGAACAATGTTCGTTTTGGAAGCAACCAAACCTTTCCCTCTACGATGCAAGTTCTCTTGCACCCATCTACTCTTCGCTAGGCTGATTCTCGTTGATACAGTTACAAGTATGACGTCGATCCAGTGACCCAGTCGTTCGCAAACCGTCGCGTCTTTGCTTATGCCGACTCTGGCATTCCAGATGGCCTTCAACTTGACACGAATGGCAACGTGTACGCAGGATGTGGGGATGGCGTACACGTATGGAACTCCAAGGGCACCTTGATCGGAAAATTATTCTTCAATAGCACGATCCCCCAAATGATATTCACCAAGTCTGGTCTGCTCATGCTAAACGGGGAGCGGATATATCTGGCGAGCATTAAGGCGCAGGGTATCGATTTGTCTGCGCAGTAATTGGAGGTGGGCATAGCGCCAGGTTTTGGAATGTATACACCCCTTTTGATTGATTGGCTCAGAATTTCTACTACACGCTTGGCTGATCTACGTGTTTCTTGTTCTGGCAGAACTTACTATGGTAAACTATGACACGTTGAACGGGATTGGACAGGATTCATCCAACCTGCGACCAGCTTCCAAGGGAATGTCTGGGTAAGTATTTTGACTCGTGCGCCTGAGTCGAGCCGCTTGTATACGCCCACCTTGAACGTGATTTTCGTCAGGTCGTGCATGTGAGTTGATTGTACACCTTTGCTGCAAGCGGCCGTCGCGCGCTAGGAAGATCAAGATATGGTTAAGCAAAAAGCGACAGAGGATACCAACTGGCATGTATGGCAGGCTTGACCCTATACCTTCACCCAATGATCTGCCCAAGACATGGCCATAGCATGAGGCATAGGTCATAAGGAGAGATCGGAGTTGCCAGATATGCGTCTGCTACAGACTATAGCTACATGAAACTTCTGTGCTGCACAAACAATGGACTGGGCTCCACTGGCCTCTTGAACACCGTATATACTACATTGTCCAAGTCCATGCTCGAATTCACATCGTACCAGTCAAAAGGACTACTACTGTGATACGTTTACCATAGAACAGTAGCGAGTAGACTAAACTAGGCATGACACACGGTGGGACCAATGCTGTGCTGCCAAGAAAACCTTGAAACGATCGTATTCCCGGGTCCCCGTGATCTCATTACGCAGCGTCTCTACAAAGCGAGAGAAGCGTCACCGTACGATCAGGTAGAGCTACTCGGGACCCACCATTCCTAAACAAATTAAGTAGAACCACAACGACAGCCTGGCGTTCCAGTTCATGGTGTGAAACGCCCCAAATCGAGGATACGGGAAGCATTTTCACTATTCTACTAATGTATGGCTTTATTGCCTGCTCGCCAGCCTCTAGCTAATTCGTCAGTGGTTACATATCATGGGACAAGAAACACTCACTCGTCTGAGCTAGTGCAGAGAGGACCCCGACGCCCTTCTTCCGGGTCTTTCTGTCTTTGTCCTGCAGCATGTCTAGACTCATCTCTACATAATACTCCAGATATACCGGACCTCTCTTCACTGCAAACAGGTCAGTCAGGTGGGTAGAGACAGTTCACGGACATACCGAGAATGTCGAGACATATCAAACTCGTCCGGACCTCATGGCATCCACCGCTTTCAAACTTCTTCATTAAAGTGGGCACTATACCAGATTCCACGACTCTCCGCAGTAAATCATCTATAGTCATCACGCTGTCAGTACAATGCTTGAACGAGCAAGAATTCACTTGAGGATACCAGATGTCATGAGTTCACGAAAGATATCGAAGCCTTCAACTTGACCCACTGTATTGTCAAACCCGCCTTTGTCAAACATGGCGACTATACTCGGTGCTGCACGAGTAGAATGGGTGGATGAATGCATGTCTGCCTTGTCTCTGAGCCGGGCCGAATAACATACAAGTCATCAGACGTGAGCTCACTATGCTTCATACATGTCTTCAGCGCATACGCTGCGAGCAGCGAGGTTTCCTTTCGCATCAACTGCTCCAGGAAAGTATCCAAAACGCCATCTTCTGAGCAATACTCCCGAATGACAGAGTCTAATTCGCCTATAGTCAGCGATGTGAACAAGGCTGCCCGAGAACTTACGATTGCATAGTTTCAATAGTACCAAGGTTGCCACAGTGCGCTTGCGAGTATTGGAGGACTTAATGGCCTGTACGAGCTTGTCCATGAGGTCTTTATCGATGCTCCCAGAACCTGAGACAAGTCGACTACAAAGCGGCATGCACGATGTATGACACTCACCATTGATTTGGAGTACGGCGGGCAAGTCACTAATGTCTGAGTCGCTGGGGGTTGAGGCGCTGCCTGTCTCAACATCCAGCCAAGGGAGAATCTTGTTGAGATAACCGAGGATGTTAGAAACATGGATATCGGGGGGAACTTTCTCAGAGGGCGTTAGGGGACTATGTACCTACGTACTTGTCAAGTCGTGACTCACGTGACGTGTTCAGTGCAACCAAAGTGCCTACAGCGGCTATACCAATGGAACCTCTTTTCTTTTTTGCTAGGTCGGTGATTCTAGGTTCCAACGCTTTACAGTGACCTGTTGCATAGATGAAGAGAAGCTATAACGAAGCTGAAGGGCTCTCACTCCGATGGTGCCTAGCAAGGGCTGAAATCATTCTCATCGAAGCAACCAAGTGGCTAGGTGCTGAGATGACGTAAATCAATGAGGCACATGGTTAGTAATTTACCATTACCTTCCACTTCCAACACTAACGAGAGCATTGTGTCCTCCGTTCCGGTTCCGTGTGACCTAGCGGTGAGCTGACTGATAACTTCAATGTGTTGGACGTCTGCGGGAGGTGAGCATCTATACTGGACAGCACTGACCATACACACCGTCATGGATGAGGGAACATACGCTGTCTATGACCAGTGGGAATAAGTACCCGTTGCGGCTCTTCGCAGTCCATTCGAGTGCGAGCATGAGAGCACTAATCACTTCAGGGTGAGCGATAAAATGTCGTCGGAGTATGTCGTGCCTTGTCAGAAATCGTAGGACATAGAGAGTCCCGGGAAAGTAATGCTGATCTGGGGAGGACAATATGATACGGAGTGACTTGCGCGCATCTCTCACTAGCCCTTCGGAAATCGAGAAATTGGCTATGAGATGTGTGGGATCAGCATGCCTCCTAAGGAAGATAATAACTGATAGCTGACAAGTGACGTCGTGTATGACGGCGAGGGCAAACTTCGCGAAATGTGATTGCTCGGAAATGGATTGTTCAGACCATTGTGGAAGAGGTATTATTTGAGTCGGTCTGACGTCCAGCCCTGGATGATTTAAACACGTCAGGTGTATGTCACCGACAAAATGACAAATGGTAGAACTGACTGGAAACAAGAAGGAACAACACCTTTTCAAGAGACGCCAGAGTCGCTTGTTGTTCACTGAGTAATGATGTTAGCAACTTCGTCGTTGCTCCTTCATCCGGAGGCTCAGTAGCCCACAGTCCGCCAGCCACTTCCTGTACGATCGGAATGTCAATTCCATCCCCGAGAGTGGCACAGGGTGTATACATATCACCCAACAAAACGGAGGAATGGATCTGTTGACCAGGAATCACTGAGCGAGGACGAGACAGGTGCAACCTGCAGACCAAAAGTAATCAGCAAGGGAAATGAATATACGAGACTACTGTTACCCTAGCTCATGTTTACCGGTACCACTGAACGATACTTGGTGACGAAAGGGCAAAACCTCAAGAAGTTGCCACAGAGATGTCAATGAATCTCTTCTCCCAAGATCGACATCATGCGGACCCCAGGCTAACACTTCCGGCTCAAAGTCTAAACCGTTTGCGGCAGCCTCCCGTCGCATCCACAGAAGTGGTACATTATCAGCGTGGATAGAGTAAGACTCGATATCGCTGTTCTCATCCACTCGCTGATTAACCCCACCCCTGGATACGAGGATGTATCAGGTTCGCATTTTGTCCGAACTGAGACATCATACACATCGGAATGGCAACCCGCAAACCAGACTTCTTTGACATCACTGCCGACATATCTGGAACTTTCTATATTGCTGTGGTGAGGGTTTACCTCCACAAAGTACTCTGGCATGAACTTGACACGACGCTCATCAAGAGCAAGCGCATGTCGGAAGTGGCAGGCATTTGTTACTGTCGCAGAAGCAGTGACGTGGACATCTCTCTTGGTGAGACCGACAGAAGACACTGTATCCCTGATCAAAGCTAGTTCATGGCAATACACGGTGGGATAAACAGAACGAACTCACCAGACCCCCACAAAATGAATCCTCACACCCTTGCGACAGAATTCTTGTTTGAAGTTGTTCACCAAATTTGGTGTCCTTCGTTTATAGTGATTAATTGAGAGGTAGATGTGATAGGCCCTGATGCAATATACCCATAGGCAGTTTGCGCAAAACAAGAGTAGTGACACTGACCGTTCGACTTCTTGCTTCTCTCTTACGAGACCAACCTATCTCATATGTGAGTCCATCAACGCAACAGAATGGACAGCACTCACTTCGTGGATCATGCTAGCAAGTGCCCGCACTTGATATGCACCTCGAGAGAAGCCTACGAATATCTAATCATATGCTGGATACGATGACAAACTTGGACTCACCAAACAAGTATATTTGGTCACCTTTCTGATATTTCTCTGCCAACCACCCATACGCATCCTTCACGTTTTTCTCCACACCCCTATGACAATTGCTCTGATCAGTTGGTGACCTGGATGGCTGTGCAGAACAGACCAAGCAAATGCCTGCTCGAATGGACCCTTGAGAACATTTCCCACGCGTCTCAGCCAAGGTAGATGTTCGTCCTCGTGTGCCCCAACCCCCTTCAAATAATGCTTATGTTGCTCGATCTCACGTCCATCCATTTTAATCTGGCGGGAAAGTTTTCGGACATTTGATTTCTGTACTCGTCCCCATCAGGTTGTGCTGAGGAGTAAAGTGGTGCAACATTACCTCTGGTCCAAATTTGTTGGACGTACCATCGATGAAGACCACCAGGTTCCTTGGATTCTCTGATCTGCTTTGACAGGTGGGGCATCTATGCAGTGCGGACGAGCCTAACCTTGCCATGGTCTCATGTGAATCCTCCCGGTCAACATGTGAGGGGAGATCAGCATGTGATTCCTAAAGGTCAAGTTCCGGAGCATTAGCTGCAGCAAAATCTTGTAGGCGCTAGATTGTTGAAGGACCCACCTCATCCTGATCAATGTCAGGGCGGACGGTAGAGTCCTGCAAGATGGCAGAATCCTCGACATTGGAGTTGGCTCTGGAGTCCACTGGGTCCGCACAATTGTCTATAAGAAGGGTGCCTTTGGGAACTTGCATCCTCTGCTTGCTAGGAAATTGCTGATCGTCGTCAGAGACCTGCTCACGGCCCTTTCTCGGTAGGCTCTCCCGAGTATCAGCTTCTTCATCCTTGAGAGTAGGTTGAACCTGAACCCCGTCGTCCTGTCCTTGCAAACTCGCGTGGACCTGAAGATTCACTTTTGTTAGCTTGTTCTCACGGTGTTCATATGTTCATACCTGCTGTACTATAGAGCCTGCACCGATGCCCGAGTCCGCTATGCTCCACTGATCATCCGCCGGGTAGGGAGATCCCGTGCGGCGGGTTGTTTTGGAAAGGGACCTAGGCATAACCATGTCAGTACACCCCACAGACGACAACGAGAAACGACTTACCTAGCTACTGCTTGTGAAATGGCTGCTTTCGTCGACTGAAAGAGCTCCTAAACCACATGGACCCCAGTGAACCATCATTATAGATAAGAGGAGTATTGGAGACGCACCACACCGTCGTCAAACAAGCCAGCTATACCAGGTCGGCGCCCAAAGTCTTCCAGACCTATCTCTGGTATTGACACGATGCCATCGAATGAGAGTCCTACATCCCCAGCTGGGATCAAGGCGTCCAACATAGCAAGTGTTCGACGGTTTGCCATATCGTCAATGAGGAGCGGCGAGAGTTGTGTGGAGGGAGTGGCTGGAAGTGTTGTGATGTTTAAGGTTTATCACGGCACACATGTGGCAACCTCGAGGGTACGAGATGTATGGGCAGGGTCCATCAGTGAATGCATCTATCCGAGTTTTTCTATTCAACCCTATTCAGCCACAGTATTAGCCGAAGGTCCTGGACCAGTCCCAGACCTTACCAAGTCGCGGATGCCAGTCCACTCATGCAAAACTGCAATTGATCAGCCTTGCAGATGATACTGAATAATGGATGGACGTGCTCACTTGAGTGACAATGTATCTAGCTCTATACATACTTTTAGTACCATTGTACTTTTTTTTTTTTCGGAGAAAGGGATCACGAAAAATTACCAGAGACGCAACACAACTATGAGCCTTGGATATGGCCGGTTCGGATCCTGCAGTGCGGATCTCGGCTCCAAGACTTGAGTTGCTGCTGGCAGCAAGGGCATACGGCTGTGTGACCGTGCAGGGATCATGTGAATGTAGCCTCCTGAATATTGTTGTCGCGGAATGACTTAAAACGCCTCACTACAGCCAGTGGGAAATGTTGTGGTTTCGCATGCTGCAAGTCGGCCAGCTCTGACGTGAGGTATCCATGTGAAAACAAACATGCCATAAATCAGCTGGAAGTTTGACTGTCCTCGACTGTATGCACCACTGCGAAGTCCAACTGCTAACGGCATTGCATGCCAGCAAGGCGTAACGTTTGCGCGCTAGCCTGCTTGCACTCGGACAAACTTTACGTCTTTGCACAGCGTTGTCAGCGATTGAATCGAGCAACTCTGATCAGCCCACCAGCCTACACGAGGGCTCAACGTTGCTCGACGAGGACTCTGATTGGACCGCAACACCGTTGTACGGCACTTTCCACTTATGTCTTGCTGGACCAGCACTTGCCCAGCGCTTAGGATTGTCGATGAGCGCTGATCGGTTGATCGCGCAACGTTTCTGCCGACGTCGGCTATTCGTTAATTAAGTCGGAGATCAAACTCAAGCCACACGCTACGCCCCCGCATCCAAGGCCCCCAGCCACTCCATGAATGATGCGACCAATAATGTTACCATATCGTGACCCGCCGAGCCTGTCCTGGATGTCACGGCTATTACTTGGAACCCACCGCCGCGCTCATGCCAGAGGACTAGTGCGTCTCTTCCTTCTCGCGCTTAACTCTTGCTCTAGTCATCTCCATACTTGTGATCAACGGTACAACGATTGACTGCGATCGAACTCATTCCACTCATTCTACATCACCAGAAACACAGGCAAAGGGCGTCTGTGGCTGCAGCACTAGCTAGGAGCTGAAGGGATGGACACGCCTTTATCCCGGACACTGTAATCTAGATGCCAGACCTGTATCCCCTCGGATGTCATGGCAATCAATAATCGCTGATTACCTCACTCCATGAAGGATCTGGATTCTGGTTGTACATTCCATAGAAGGTTCCTCCAACATACTTTGACACTGGCTTGTCGACTGTAACATAGCGTGCTTAGCGTTACCAGTGGAGCTCACTGCCAAACGGACTAGACGATTGCGAGGCGAGGAACAGAGCTCGTCCATCCACTAACTTCAAGTTAATGACCCCTCGCTCAGACCAGCGTCCCTCTGATTCATTTCCATCCTTACATTCACGGTTCACCTCGAGTCGTGTATATTGGCCTGCTCCCAAAAATATCGACCCAAACATGTTGTATGCACGTCTATCCACTCGATCCCACTTTCGAGTTGGGCTTGGGCCAGGAATCATCCGAGTATGCGTTTGACAAAGCAGAAGAACTTGGCATGGTTAAAATTTGTGCGATGGGTCAAGGCTTGAATATACGATCGTATGTCTTTTGCGGTAGATCGAAGAGTGGACTAGAGCCGCCCGCCGTTGCAGTGTCAAGCGGTCTGTCGATTGGAGGATTTCCCTGTGGTTTTAAAGCAGGACTTGTTCGGCAATTGGAATCAATTACACCATTGGAGAGCATCTCTACTGAAATATCAAAATTGCATGCCGGCTGCGTAGTACAGGAGATGCATAAAAAAATCAGAGGTTTATCCAGACAGTACGGCAAGCACCTCAGTCCGATTAGATATTGTCTGCATTACCATCACGCAATATTCGACAATCTCAGATCTACCATCTGCGAGTGAACTAGACTAGATACGAGACACGACGGGACGAATGCTGGGCTGCCAGGAAAACTTTGAAACGATCGTATTCCGGGGTCTGCGTGATCTCTCTACGCAGCGTCTCTAAGAGCGAGTGGAAACGTCATCGCGTGATACAAGTAGAGTTTCTCGCGACTCACCACTCCTAAACAAGTTGAGTAGAACCACGACGACAGCTCGGTGTCCTGGTTTGCAGTGTGGATCGTCCCAAGTCGGGGGTAGGGGAAGCATTTTCACTATCCTGTTAATGTATGGCTTTATCGCTTGCTCCCCAGCCTCTGGCCGATTCGTCAGTCGTTACACATTACGCAATAGAGAACACATGCTCGTCTGAGGTAGGGCAGAGAGGATCGCGACGCCTTTCTTCCGAGTCTTTCTGTTTTTATCTTCCAGCATGTCTAGACTCAGTTCCACATAGCGATCCAAATACGCCGGAGCACTGTCCGCTGCAAACGAGTTGGCTTAGTGGGTACAGACTGTTCGCAGACATACCAAGGATATCGAGACATATCAAACCCATGCGGACTTCATGACGTCCGCCGCTTTCGAGCTTCTTCTTCAAAGCATCTACTACACCAGCCTCGATGACTTTTCGCTGTAACTGATCTAAAGCGATCACGTTGTCAGTACAGGATTCGAATAAGGAAGAATTCACTCGAGGATACCACATGTCATGAGTTCACGAAAGATGTCGAAGCCTCCAACTTGACCTACTGTGTCGTCAAACCAACCTTTGTCGAACATGATGACTATGGGCTGTGCTGCGCGGGTAGAATGGTCAGATGAATGCATGCCTAGTTCATCTCTTAGCTGAACTGAATGACATACGAGTCAACGGACGCAAACTCACGATGCTTCATACATGTCTTCAACGCATACACTGCGAGCAGCGAGGTATCCTGTCGTGCCAACTGTCCTAGGAAAGTATTCAAAACCTTTTTTTCTGAGCAATACTCCCGAACAACGGAGTCTAATTTGCCTATAAGTAGCAACGTGAATTAGGTTGCTCAAGAACTTACAATTGCATAGCTTCAATAGTGTCAAGGTTGCCAAAGTGCGCTTGCGAGTATCGGACGACTTGATTGCATTCACAACCTTGTTCATGAGTTCCGTATCGAGGCCTCCAGAACCTGGGACAAGTTGACAACAAGGCGACATGCACGATATATAGCGCTCACCATTGGTCTGAAGTATGGATGGCAAGTTACCAACGTCCGAGTTGCTGGGCATTGAGGCGCTGCCCGTCTCGACATCCAGCCGAGGGAGAATCCAATCAAGATATCCTAGGATATTGGAAAGATGGATATTGCGGGGAACTTTTTTTCGTGATCATAAGCGAACGGAGTATGTACTAGCAAAGCCACGACTCACGCAACACGTTCAATGCAACTAAAGCTCCTACAGCCGCCGTACCGACGGAACCTCTTCCCTTTTTTGCGAAGTCGATGATTCTAGGTTCCAATCCTGTGCAGCAATCTGTTGCATAGTTAGAGAAAATGTACAGCACGACCGAAGAGCCCTCACTTCGATGGTGCCTAGCAAGAACTGAAATCATTCTCATCGAAGCCACCAAGTGGCTAGGTGCTAATATGATGGAAGTCAGCGAGGCACATGGCTAGAATTCACCATTACCTTCCACTTCAAATGCCAGCGAGAGCCTTGTGTGCTCTGTTCCGGTTCCATCTAAGCTAGTGGTGAGTTGACTGATAACTTCAGTGTGGTGGACATCTGTGGGGGATGAGCATCTACACTTGATGGTCTTGACCATACATACCGTCGTCACTGATGAGGGAGCATACGCTATCTATGACCAGTGGAAACAAGTACCCATTGCGGCTATTTGCAGTCCATTCGAGTGCGAGCATGAGAGCGCTGATCACTTCAGGGTGAGCGATAAAATGTCGTCGGAGTGTGCTGTCCCTCGTCAGAAACCGCAGGACGTAGAGAGTTCTGGGAAAATAGTGCTGATCTGGGGAGGACAATATAACACGGAGTGACTCGCGCGCACCCCTCACCAGTCCTTCGGAAATCGAAAAATTGGCTATGGGACGTGCAGGATCAGCATGGTTCCTAAGATGATAATTGATAGCCTACAAGTGACGTCATATATGACGGCGAGGGCAAACTTGGCGAAATGTGATTGCTTGGAAATGGATTGTTCAGACCATTGTGGGGTTGGTATTGTTTGAGTCGATCTGTTGTCTAGCCCTGGATGATTTAAACACGTCAGGTGTATGTCATCGACGAGTTGATAGATGATAGAACTGACTGGAAACAAGAAGGAATAACACCTTTTCAAGAGATGCCAGAGTCGCTTGTTGGTCACTGAGTAATGATGTTAGCAACTGCGTCGTGGCTCCTTCGTCCGGGAGCTCAGTAGCCCATAGTCCACTAGCCACCTCTCCTACGATTGGAATATCAATTCCATTCCCGAGAGTGGCACAAGGTGAATACAAATCCCCCAACGAAACGGAAAAATGAATCTGTTGACCAGGAATCACCGAGCGAGGACGAGACAGGTGCAGCCTGCAAGCCAATAGCAGTTAGTGACAGAGTTGAATATATGAGACTGCTATTACCCTCGCTCATGTTTCCCAGTACCACTGAATGATACTTGGTGACGAAAGGGTAAAATCTCAAGAACTTGCCACGGAGACGTCATCGAATTGCTTCTCCCAAGGTCGACATCATGCGGACCCCAGGCTAACACTTCTGGCTCAAAGTCTAAACCGTTTGCGGCAGCCTCCCGTCGCATCCACAGAAGTGGTACATTGCCAGCGTGGATAGAGTAGGGTTCGACATCGTTGTCCTCACCCACTTGTTGGTTGACCCCACCCCTGGACATGAGGATGTATCAGGTTCATGTCTCGTAAGAACCGACATATGGCATACACGTCACCGTGGCTACCTGCAAACCAGACTTCTTTAACATCACTGCAGGTAGCTCTGGGACATTGTATGTCGCCGCGATGAGGGTTCACCTCCACAAAGTACTCCGGCATGAACTTGACACGACATTCGTCAAGAGCAAGTGCATGTCGGAAGTGGCAGGCATTTGTTACTGTCGCAGAGGCGGTGACGTGGACATCTCTCTTAGTGAAACCCACAGAAGATACTGTATCCCTGATTAAAGTTAGTTCGTGGTGATACGCTATGGGAAAATTGCATTGACTCACCAGACCCCCACGAAATGAATCCTCACACCCATCCAACAGAATTCTTGTTTGAAGTTGTTCACCATATTTGGTGCTGTTCGTTTATAGCGATCAATCGACTGGTAGATATGATAGGCCCTGATGAGATATACCCATCAGCGGTTTGCACAAAATAAGAGTAGTGGCACTGACCGGTCGACTTCTTGCTTCTCTCTTACCAGACCAACCTGCCTTATATCTGAGTCCATCGATGCGACAAAAGGGACAGCGGCATTCACCTCATGGATCATGCTAGCGAGTTCCCGCACTTGATATGCGCCTCGAGAGAAGCCTACAATCATTCAACCATCGGCTACTAGTAGCACAACGACAAACTTGGACCTACCAAACAAGTATATTTGATCGCCCTTCCGATACTTCTCTGCCAACCATCCATACGCATCCTTCACGTTTTCCTCCACACCCCTATGACAATTACTCCGATTAGTTGGTGATATGGATATTTATCTAGAACAAACCAGGCGAATGCTTGCTCAAATGGACTCTTGAGCACATTTCCCACGCGTCTCAGCCAAGATAAATGTTCGTCCTCGTGCGCTCCAATCCCCTTCAAATAATGTTTATGTTGCTCGATCTGACTTCCATCCATCTTAATTCCGCATGCGAGCTTTCTGACATTTGATTTCTGCACCAACGTTCGTCAGCTCGTGCAGAGGAGTAACGTTGTACAACATTACCTCTGGTCCGAATTTATTTGACGTGCCGTCGATGAACACCACCAGGTTCCTTGGATTCTCTGATCTGCTTTGACAAGTGGGACATCTAGGCAGTGCAGACGAGTTTAGCCCTGCCACGATCCCATGTGAATCCCTCCGGTCCGCGTGTGAAGGTAGATCGGTATGCGGTTCCTGAACACCAGACACCGGTCCCTTAGCCGCAGCAAAATCCTCTAGGCGTTGGATCGTTGAAGGATCCCCTTCATCCTGATCAATGTCAGGGAAGATGGTAGAGTCCCGCAAGACGACGAAGTCCTCGACACCGGAGCCGACTCTGGAGTGGACTGGCCCCACACGATCAGCGATAGGAAGGGTACGTTCTGGAATCTGCGCCCTCTGCTCGCTATGCACTTTCTGATGGTCGTCGGAGACCTGCTCGCGTCGCTTTCTCGGTAAACGCTGTCGGGTATCAACTTCTTCATCCTCAAGTCCCTGCTTAAGCCTTGGCAAACTCTCCTGTTGATGGGTTTCCCTATGCTCCTGCGGTATAGGGTCCACCAGATCCCGTTCGTCTCTTTCTTCTGGCAATTCATCTATAGCACTGAAACTGAGTTGAGCTTGGACCTCATCGTCCTGTCCTTGCAAGCTCTCCTCGCGAGCCTGAAGACCCTCCTTCGTCAGCATTTTCTCGTGGCATTTACATATTCATACCTGCAGTGCTGCGAAGCTCGCACCGATACCTGAGTCAGCTGCACTCCATCGACCATTCATCTGGTGGGGAGATCCTATACGGCGGGTTACTTTCGAAATTGGCCTAAGTACGACTCATGTCAGCACGCCCTTCAGACGACAACGAGAAACGCTCCACCTAGCTACTGCTCTTGAAATGGCTGCTCTTGTCGACTGAAGTAGCTCCTAGAATACAAGGCCACCCGTCAACATTTCAACTATCGTTGTGGGTAAGAGGAGTATGGGAGACGCACCACACCGTCATCGAGCAAGCCTGCTATGCCAAGTCGGCGCCCAAATTCCTCCAGACCTATCTCTGGTATTGATACGATGCCGTCGAATGAGAGTCCCTCATCCCCGGCTGGGATTAGGGCATCCAACATAGCGAGTGTTCTACGTCTGGTCATATCGTCAGTGGATAGTAGCAATAGTTATGCGGGGAGGATTGCTGGAGGCGCAGTAAAGTTTGAAGCTATCGCAGCACACATGTGGCAACCTTGAGGCTATGGAATGTATGGACGGTGTTCATATATGCAAAATCGCAATTAATCGGCATTGCAGACGTCAGGAAAGACCACATAAAAGCGATCCTGCTTAAAAATGATCCTAACGGAGACGAAACGAAGATACATACACATCCGCCACGGCAGACCGAAGATATCATACCACATGACCACGCATCATTCAAAATGATTCGTATAGGTGGTGCTGTGGACGAAAAGACGCCAAGGACTCAAGTCAGCAGACGCAACCGCGATCTCAGCCTCGTACTTGCCCCGAATAAATATTCTCGATGAACTCCGTCATGTGGCGTCATTCGTCGGTCATCGGGTGGATAACCAGATAATCTGGTCAGATCAAACCGATTTATCTCCGCTTTTGGATGCAATTCACGCTGTGTGCATCGTGGTGGTCCAGAGTGCGGATGTTTGAATGATTGAAAGAGTGAACGTGTGTGAATGTCGGAAAGGGCGGAATTCACCCCGCTCGATAACATGGTCACGTGATGATCAAAGTTCTGGACTCAACACTCGTCATGTTCGGGACGTAGCGGAGGGAGGTAGAATGACTCCCATTTTGTGTTTGTTCAATTGATGCAGGCAACTTTAGCTGCGCCACATCTGCACGCCTCTAGTGGAAAGGGTACCATGGCCACCAATACAATCTCCGAGTCGCCACTGTGCGCGTGTCAGAAGATTAGTGTGTATCCTTCCTGCGCTTACCTACTGCTCCAGTCATCTCCCCCATGATGCATCCCGATGCTGATTCTTCGAATATGTACAATGGGCCTATCTTCCCTTCCATGATCAATGGTGCGACGATCGACCTTGGGACCCCAGAAATCCTCAGGCAAACGACGCCTGTGGCTATGGTGTCAGCTGGGAGCTGGAGTGACGGACACGCATTTATCCTACCCCAGCACCTCAATATCGGTCCGTGTATCTCCTTGGATGTCACTCATAACAATCAAATAGTCATCAACTACCCCGCTCCCCGGAAGCCCTGGTTACCAGTTCCATATTCTTGTCTCAGCGTAAATCGATTGGACTTGGTTCCTTCGATATGCATTAGCATTGGTTCGTTCACTCCAACGTAGCGTGACTGATATTGCCGGCCAAGTTTACTGCCAAAGGGCCTGGATGATTGCGAGGCTAGGAATAGACAAAACGAAGGTGTCGTCCTGTCCATCCACCAAGGCGAACTTCTCTCAAGACCAACGTCGCAGCAACAAACGCGACATACTCTCACTTATAGCCCCCTTTTCATTCGCTGCCTCACTTTCAACTTGGTCATTGTCTCCCACCCACATATCGACAAATATCAATCCGTCCAAACACGTCCCACGTACGCTCATCCACTCTATCCCACTTTAATCATCTCATTAGGTCGCACACCTTGGGCTTAGCTCACGGATCATCGAGTACAGTCCATTCGACAAAGCGGAAGTACTCGGCGCGGTTGAAATCTGTGCGATGGGTCAAGTTTTCAAAACTTGAAGTTGTGATGGTTTGTCTTTTGTGGTTGATCAAAGAGTTATCTAGGACCGACCACTGTTGCAACGTTGAACACCCTTTGTCAACTCAAGGCTTTCTGTGTGGTCTCTTCGACCATCACACCGTACAGAACTCGTTCAGCAATTGGAACTAATTACTACTACACGTGCACAGGAGCGGCAGTATAAGGTATGCCGTTGGAGGGGATGACTGGTGAGGTACCTAGCAGCATACAAGTGTTGCATAGATATACGTGACAAAATGAATGGCCGTGGATACCAAGTATGGGGAATGCTGGACAACAGAATGAAGAAGGACGGAGACTGGAGGGGACGTGAGAAGTTGGCATTTCTTGCCCTTTTCCCCTCTTCAAGCCCTTGTGTAAAAGATTGACGACGTGGCAAGACAGCAAGGAGGTAATGTAAGATGACAAATCGACGATCGAAGTCAAAGAAGAAAAGAAAAAAGAAAAAACGGCGACAAGGATACGTACCCCACCCAAGTCAAACAATCTCCAACACTCTTACCCGAATATCTCTGGGGTTCGTCTGGTATGGGACTCCCGAAATGATGATCTCGTACTCCGTAGCAACACGCATGTATTGACCATTGTCCTACTGCTCGAGTAAGAGCGCGCTAAACGGACGTCCGAGACGGGCAATGAGCCCCAATGCCTGTCCATAGTTGTCCACCAGAACGGAAAGCTTGGAACGTGAAGGAGTACCCGGGGTAGATACATCTAAGGCATCCGAGTCACTGCCACCCCCAGAGCCCGTATCGGCCTCTGCCTGTGACTTGTCTTTCGGGCTTATATCAGCCTGCGGTTCAGCCCATGGCTCGTCGTTCGAGTCAACTTTATGTTTGTCCTCTTCATCGTCCGACAAGAACTCGTCAAGAGGATCACGGAGGTCATGGAGCCATGGATGTACAAAGACGAATTTCCGTGGCTTTGTCAACGGGATCGCTGTAGAAATATGCACTATAGATGGCACGCGGCTATCGAGGGACAGCAAGCTCAGTCGCGTGCGTTACAACGGACTGTATTAAGTATTTACCTATCGAGAGACAGCGTTCTACGTACGGTCAGCTCGAGTAGGTAATGTCTACGGTATGAAAAGCTCACCTCAGTCGCGTGCGTTACAGCGGACTGAGGTGTTCTAACACGAACGGTACAAACTATATACGAAAATTGCTACTGTGTCCGACTAAGGGGTAAAGGGTCACAGTAAGGGCTGCATCAGCAATCTGGAAGAACGAATATACGCGATACGGGTGAACAGAGAGTCCATACGATGGTAGGTACGCGGGCAATGTGGCGCGTCGGGCTCTGCGCGCACCGGTCATTGACAGCGCGGGTCGCGATCATGGCTGTGCGTGCGCTTGCCAATTCCGACAATCGCATCCGCAGTCCTAAATTCCACTCTGCCCAGCAGTGAAATCATTGCGCGATAAAGGTGTCCCCGACTACCGTCCAGCTCTTGTACTCCGATCCTTTTCACAGAGAATGAAATACACGGGAGTTGTAAACAGCGATTGGAAAAGATTGCTCGAGGGAGTCGGGCGACTAAGACCTGCCAGTGGCTTCTAGTTCGATTCATCATGTCTTTCATTCTCATATCGAGGTACATTGGGCAATAGCAATGGTAGGCAACAGAGTGAAAGAAAAGAGTCGATGAAGTGGCGAGACAGTAAGAAATAAGATGGCAAATCGACGATTAAAGTCAAAAGCGAACAGGCGAAGAGGGCCATCCAAATCAAATAATCTCTAACACGTCTGCGCGAAGACCTTTTGGGTTCGCCTGATACAGGACCTTCGGAACTATGATTTCGTTCTCGGTAGCGACGCGCTTGTATTGGTTATGTGACTGCC
>JBBPKJ010000329.1:0-28967 GCA_038089195.1 Brasilioporus rufonigricans
CGTGAGACCATTGCCCGTCCCACGATCCTTGGCAGGGAATAGCTCTGACGTGAGGGCGTACAGCACGCCATACATCATCTATACCCAAGGTCAAAGACGAACACCGTCAAACAAAAAGAAATCGCACGTTGCTGCAACACGCGTAGCCGCAGTTCCACCCTAGAAGCTGGTTCGACGTCCTGGAAGTGGTACTCGCATAGAGGAACGCGCCGGTGAGCCCTTCATTTCGCGAGAGGTCGTTGAGCGGTGAAGATGCGTCAGTAGAAAAAAAGAGACTCGCCTGCGGAGATTGCGAAGGTGCCCTTGCGTCCAATGTACGGGACCTCTACGGCCCATCCTGCAAGGAAGGCCGCGGGGATGCCCATCACGCTCAGGATAACCTGCTGTTATCATAAAACGTGAGGCGCAAACCAACACGATGTCTGCGAATAACGTACGTTGCGATATGCGATGTAGATGGATGCGTCTCCGAACACGGCACCGCGAATAGCCAACCTTGACAAACGGTCAAGCTGTATCGTGCAGCGACAGCTCTTCACTCACAAGTAAGGCAAAAAGCTGTTATACAATGTCAACGCGAGACCAATCATGCCTTGAGTGCAAAGGGATTCGATTAGCATGTCTCGGAGTAGGCGAGGAGCGTCACCATACCCCAAATGGCGATGAGCAGGCTGGTAGTCCAAGCCATCTTTGGAGTAGCAAACAGCGCCTTGATATGGTCTACGCTGTACTTGGAGTCCTTGGACAGTATGCCACGCCCCGGTGTTGATGGTAACATATTACGGTCCCGTCCTGGCGCCTCCAGCTCTTCCACTGTGAGGGTCGTTGCCTTGCCATTGTATCTGGCCAACTGATGGATCACCTCCACTGCTTCTGCGTCCTTGCCGATGCCGGAGAGGAACCGCGGACTTTCCAAAAGAGTAAAAACGAAGAAGCGGAGACCCCAAAGGAAGAGGGTGAGGCCCCCTAGCGCGAACAGAAGGTATCTCCATCCCATATTATTGGACCTATTGCAATTCACGGGGATAGCACAAGAGAAATTGGCAATCAGGGGCCACGCGACCTGTACGGAGTGCATTAGTGCATAAAACGATATTCTGAGTCTCGGACTTACGAGACTACAAAAAAGCTGTCCCAAGCACCACCAAATGGAGAGTATCGTCAAAACATATTGATGAGATGCAGGCAGGACATCTAGCCGAAGAAGATCAATTGAGCGGTTCCAGAAACGTAAAAAACATTCGCTTCACCCAAAAAGACGGCTGAGTCCACAGGTATATTACCTTTAAGGGCTCAGTGTGTGAAAGTTCACCATGAAACTAGTCAAGCGTACCACCAACGCCGACGCCGACGAGGGCAATCAGCGATGCCAAAGTGACAAAGTTGGGGGAGCCACCAGCGGCCAAACCGAAAACACCCGCGATGAAAAGTGTTAGGTTGAAAGACCACCTACGTTGTACGGTTAAACACGTTTAGATGACAGACGACAAACGGACCTTCGACCCCAGATGTCACATCCGAGGCTCCAAAAAATAGTGCCTACGAGGAGACCAACGTTGGCTGCCAATGACAGAAATGGGCTACTGAAATGGAACTCGTAGATGACTGGCGTTAAAATTAGGCCAGCCAACAGCTTGTAAAATATCGTTTAAATCTAGACGCGGTGGTTCTCGGGTGCACTTACGGGCCATACACTATTTCTGTGAGCCAGCTGTGAGCGTCACCCGAATAGACGGAAAATCTGAGACGTACGCCAACCACCCAAAGCCAGCGACGACAAATAGACACCACTATGCACGACGGCACCAAGCATCAATTATACGTCACGCACGCTTGTTTCGTCAATCCCCATACCTGGTATTTGCCCATGCCGATCTCCTGTATGGCACGATTCAAGATGCGCGCTTTTGCCTGGTATACCGGATCGTCGTACCCATCTTGGTACAGGTCAACAGCATATGATTTTTGGTTGCTCGTTGGTCCATCGATCGAAACGTAGCTCATCCTCAGAGTATTTTCAGGTGTGTGAGACTTGATGTGCGTCCGAGGGCTAGTACTTGACATGCGTTACTGTAAGCGATTTTCGCTAGCGGGTGGGGGGCGGTGGGGTGAAAGGAATGGTGGGAAGCAAGCTGGGAACTTGATACTCAGATGCTAGAAACTTGAGCGGGGAACCGAGACGGAGGAAAGAATGTCCGTAACGCTTCTCTCTCGTTGATTGAGCCACAGCATAATTCGTGCTGATATGCTATCCGCAAGAGGATCTCCGAGTCCACGGTTAGAGCTAGTTCGATAACCAAGGACGGGTTGCTACTAATCTGTCATCAGGAAGTGCGCCAGCCATGGTCCGACCACCCCAAATATAGTATCCATCAGGTAATTCCCTTCTTTTGGTGGGGTGTCAGCCAATCAGTGCTCAGGAATCACAGAAAAGGGTCGTCAAAAACGTTACGTTGCAAGACTGCTCGACAGATGTACATCGGCTAGGGGGGCTGTACTACATCGGCAATGAAGGGGTGACCGTAATGCCGATAAACTCAGACTCAAATTGGCTATGCAACACATTCATACTTTGACTTGAACAGTGCTGCTGCCTCATCGCAAAAAGTGACAAATTCTTGTGACACCTAGCGAACCCTGCCACAATCTGACAGCTCTTGCTATGGCTAGCTAGATCTAGCACAACCCAGGAGATCAGACCAAACTCAAGCAATGCTGACACAAGACCTAGCAAGACCTAGGCACTTGTTCCAGTGCATGATGTACTGGTACTACTATCAGGATGTCAATTCATTCATACACACCTACAGACATTGGTCTAGGGTAAAGATGGGTGCATTGTTGAGACATTATGAAGGGCTAGAGTGTAACAGCATCCTCAATCTCATCATAGGGATTTTCTCCATCCTCAGGACTGAGTGCATTTTCATCACCAGATATTTCAGTGTCTTTCTCATCATCCAGCATCTGATCTAACCCGCCATACCCATACTCATCCATTTCATCATCAAGTTTGTTGTCCACTAGTTGCTTGCCATTGCCATTGTCATCACCCCCCATTTCCAACTTATCTTCATTGCTCTCCTCCTTGGCACTGGAGTCATCCATAGGCATGTCATCACTGTCACTTCCACTTGTTCTTCCTTCAATTTGATCACCATTGAGTTCAAGGGAGAAAGATTGCCTGTTGAGAGTGTTGTGATCATTAAGAAGGCAGCATGAGTGAGGTCTACTCTACCTCTCAGGCCACCTTGTCATTCCCCATGTCAACAACCTTTGTGAATTCCTATTCCACCTGGCATATAATACACTTGGTCACTTTGGTGGTGCCAAGACATATGCAACCCTATGCCCCTCCTTTTTCTAGCCTCACATGAAGCATGACCTGCTTGATGCTTATCTTCCATCTTGCTCCAATTGCCCACATAACAAATTGCCCAACTCCCTCCCTGCTGGTCCCCTACATCCTCTTCCTGTCCTGGATAAATGCAGTGACTCTGTTGCCATAGATTTCATCGGACTGCTCCCACCTGATCATGGCTTTGACTTTCTTCATCTGCTGACCTTGCTGACATCTCAACCCCAGAGGTATTCAACATCTCCCATTTTCTCATGGACTTAGCAGATTCTGCCTCAGAAGCACAAGACAATTTGCTATTTGCAAAAACCTCACAAGTGATCAAAGCCAATACACACCATGCTCCAAAGCCATCCTTTGCCATTGATGACTGTGTGCTCCTTGCCCCCCAGAACTACTGTCATGACTATCTCAGCAAAAGCAACAAGCATGTTGCTAAATTCTTGCCATACTTTGATGGACCTTTCTACATCATCAAAGCCCATCCCAGGACATCCACCTATACTCTTGATCTTCCACCCATGGCACACATACACTCTACATTTCATGTCAACCAGCTTTGCCATTTTGTTCCAAATGATGACACCCAATTCCCCCTCTGCTGGCACCCCTACCCAGAGCCAATCATCATGGCTGACAGACTTGAAGAAGCATTTATCAATAAAATCATTGATGAAAGAAATGTAGGCCATGGGCATGTTCACAATCTAGAATTCTATGAGGCAATGCTGTTCACTCACCAACTCTCAAAGATGATCTTGATGTGACAGGAAGATTTGATGTGAATGACCTGAACAATATCTGTGCATGAGTGAGCATTCTTTGTGCACATATATCCAATTATTCTGACATTCTGGCAGACCATGAAAGGAATGGGTGAACAGCATTTGACAGACCTTGGTTCCCTCAAGCAAATTGGCCTCACCTATGTATCTCATGCTCAATCATGATCCGCTCAAGCTGGCTGCTCAGTTTGTGCCACCTTGAATACATAGCTCTTACTGATCATTTTATAGTGGACTTGACACATGGATCAGACCACTGCATTGCACTCAGGTATTTTAAACACTCTGACATTTGGACTTTCACAATTCAGACACCCTCACATATTGGATGCCCTCAAATTTCAAACACTCTCAGATACTCACATATTGGATGCTCTCACATTTCAGTCACTTGTACTGCATTGATATGCTTAGATCCAGCAAATTCTGCATTGGCCTTGTGTGTATTAAGTATGCTGCACAGTATGTTTTTGCATCACACTTAGACTGATTATGTGTATACACTTGAAGCGCTGTAGCAATGGCGATGTTATTATTATTGGTCTACTAGTTCTAGTGTGAGCTGGCAAGACAGCAATAATCTTAGTGAGATCTAGCTAGAGGTGGTGAGATCTAGCAAACTGCAGGAGCACCATGATGATGCCAAGGTCTTGTGAGAGTTGGCCAGACTTGGCAAGGTCATGGGGGCAAGTGGTGAGCTAGCCAGAAGGCCACACTTCTTGCCATATATTGGCACTCATGGACAGAAGGAGTATTTCCCTGCCACAACACACTAGGTCTAGCATACCTAATGTGCCTATTTTGGTCTGGCCAGATCTGGCCAGCTTCTGCCACTTTTGCCAATGCTTGTATTGGTATCACAGAGTTAGTACCACAAGTCCTGAGAAGGAAATTGATTAGTTATGATACTAGTCATAGATTATAGATTATTCTAGTACATTGTATCCTAGTAGTATATAAGCCTGAGTATACAGGGCAGATAATCATCCAATATATTCATTATCACTTGTACTACATGAGCTCATAGCCAACAGGTTATGAACCCTGCTCTCACACTATAATTAGTGATGTGCTAGGCTCAGGCTCAAGCCCTGAGTGTAACATTGAGAGCACTTCTATGCTTGAGACTTATAGTTACCTGGACTTTGGGAGGTACTCACAAAGAGACACAACATCCAAAGAGCAGAACTCAAGAGGATGCAACACAAGGAGCATAGTAGTGCATTAGATAAACATAGAACTAGCTAAGGAACAAGAGTGGCTATCAAGCTAGTTGATATAGTACAATAGAAGCAGAGCTAGAATAAAAAGTAAATAAAGGTAAATGAGGACCTGCCTGCGCTTGGACCAGGACAACAATGACAAAGAGTATTAGCTAAGCAAGAAAACTGGAATCAAACCAGCAAGAAGAAAGGCTTAGCTATAGTTATCGGTGAAGAGACCAGAATACACAACACTATAAGAGAAGTGTTGTAGGAGGGGTTAGTCCAAGATGAAGAGTTATTCAAGGGAGTAAGCCATCACATCATCAGGAAAGAAGGTGACAAGGAAAAGGGAGTAAGACTCATGAGGAAAAGGTGTTATGTGGGTGAAGCGAAAGATGATGAGAAAGAGTCCTGAATGGAGGTGGTTTACCATAACATTACCCCCTTCGTAGACTTGGAACCCTGAGCCGAGTTCATTGAGTTCTGTCCAGGCCATCTGCATCGCCATTTGAGATCACATCATTGTCATCACCATCCCTGCTGTGGCAATCATCAGCGATGTGCCTGAGGTTATCACAGATCGTACATCAGCAATGGGGGCAGTAGTGATCTCCATGTCTCCAGCGAAGGCAAGCCTTGCATTTCTTGCAGATACAGGAGTAGGGGAGGTGCACAGGGACAGGGCAGTGACAGTAAGGGCATTTGAATCGAGGACAGTTGCGTTTCCAATGTCCTGGCTGTCCACAGTGGTAATGGTCTCTGAGGGATTTGCAGAGGGAGGCAGGGGAGATCTGAAATGGAGGAAGGGTAGGTAGGTGGGAGGAGAGGACAGCTCCATGTTGCGAGGGCCAATAGAGAGTGCAAAAGGATGGATCTTCAGGAGAAGGGATGTCAAGGGATAGAAGGTGAGTCAGTTTGTCATCTTCTAGTGGTGGAGTGTGGAGGCAAGTGGCAAGTGGAGGAGGGGAGGCAGTCTGGTGGGCGAGCACAGCATCAGCCTCTTCCAGAGTAACCTGAGGGAGGTGTGGCAGAGGTTGAATATCTCATTCGAGGTAGTGGTCTCTTTCTGAATCAGAGAGTGAAAGGAAGATGGGATGGAAGGTATGGTAGAGTTCAATGGGGTTTAAGACAGAAACGTATTGATCAAATCCTAAAATATCAAGATGGTCAAGCGCAGCAATTGGTCCAGCAGCTAATGCTAAAGTAGAAAAGGTAAGGAAGTCATGGGGTAGGTTGCTCAGTTGGAGACAACGGTGAAGGTTCAATAGACTATGAGAGTGATAAAACAAGCACACAGCAGAATGAAGTAAAGAGTTTGACTGGTAAGACGGGAGGTGTTCAATCTGAAGTAAAATTTGGGGTTTTGTAAGGATGAGAGCGTATAAGGTGCAGCATTGGAGGAGGGGGAGTAGCTGGGGTTGGACTTGGTGGAGTGCAAAGAGTGGGAGGGTTTCTTGGTTGGATGGGGTAGACATGTTATGCAAATAGTCAATGGAGGATAGACTGAGAAGTGATGGAGGAGATGGTGGTGAGGAGGACAAAGAGTAGGATGATGAAGGTGGCAATGAGAGAGATTAAAAGGACCCAGAAGGGGAGGGTGATGTGGTTCATTGGAGGTGCCTGGTTACCTTGTACTTCTTAAGTAGGTCTGTGGCATATCTAAGGTTTGATTCGGATTCCCAGGTATTTTTGGATGTTGCATAGCCTTTCCATTTGATGAGATATTTCCATCACTTTCCTATCCCTCGGTGAGTTGGGATGGTTTCAACTTCTGTCGGAGGGTGGGAATGGGAAGGAGGGGCCATGTTCGGGGATGGTGCGATAGGAGGAGAGCTTGGACGCATGGAATACGTCATGGCATTTCCAGGTTGGGGGTATGTTGAGTTGAAAGGCAAGGTTCAAGAGGACTTCCATTATTTCAAAAGGGCCTACTCTTTTTGGAGATAGCTTTATTGTTGGGTAGGGAAAGCGAAGATTGGTGGCCTCTAGCCACACCTTATCTCCAGTCTTCCATGGGCAGAAGGTGGAGGAAATGTGTTCCTTCATTAATAGTTGGGCTTTTTGATGTGCTGCAAGGGCTTCATCTTGTGCCTTGGAAATGAGAGATAAGTGGGTTTCTAGGGCAGGGAGGAAGGTTTTTCTGATTGGAGGGTAAGCATGGGGTTGATATCCCATCATGAGATGAAATGGCATTTGGTGGGTAGATGAGTGGGTGGTGGAGTTATGTGAGAATTCAGCAAGAGGGAGAAGGTCAAGCCATTGGTGGGGCCTTCCTTCACAGAAGATGCAGAGATATGTCTCTAGTTCCTGATTGACTCGTTCGGTTTCTCTGTCGGTTTCGGGGTGGTAAGTGGAGGAGAGTTTGATATTGTAGGAAAGGAGCCTGGTGAGTTCTCAAGCGAAGACAGAGGCAAATTGGGGTCCTCTATCAGAGATGCAAGTGTTGTGGAGGCTGAATCTGGGGAAGATATATTTGAAAAAGAGATCCGCTATGCCTGCAGCATCAATGATTTTAGAGCAAGGGAGGAAAATTACCCCCTTAGTAAGGCCATGGTCAACCACAACCAACACAGAGTCCAGGCCTTGGACAGAGGGAAGGCCAGAAATCAGATCCATAGAGATCTGCTGGAAGGGGCAGGTGGCAGAGGAGGAAAGGGATGAGAGTGGAGGGACAGTGGGATGAGTGTTGACCTTATTGGCTTGACAGGTGGCGCATCCAGCGATGTAGTGGTGTATATAGGTGCCCATGCTGGGCCACCAGTAGTCCTGCTGGAGTCAATGCTGGGTGCAGAAAACCCCCTCATGGCCACCAGCAGTGGAGGAGTGGAGGGAAGAGACAAGGTCATGTCAGGCAGCATCCAGAATGTAAAGGCAATTTTTGAAGTATAGGTTCTGGCCATCATAGAGCCAGTTGGAGGGGAGGGAATTTTGGAACAAGGGTGTGTTATCAGCAGCTGCATTGAGGGCTTGTTTGACAAGGGGGTCAAAAGCGGAGGAACAGGCCAATTTAGACTGGAGGGACATATCAAGGGCACAGATGATAGCATGGTCAGGGAGGATCACCACTTCGCTGTTGTTGAGGAAGGTGTCTACCTCATCCTTTCGAGATAAGGCATCTGCCAGGGCCATTTTGGAACCAGGGGTGACGTCCCAGACGATGTCAAAGTCCTGTAGGAAGATACTCCATTGTGCTTGTCAGCGTGAGAGCTTCTGGGGGGCTTGTAGGTATGATAGATTCTTATGGTTGGTGACAATGGTAACTGGATGACCAGTACCTCAGAGATAGTGTCACCATTCATCCAAGGCAAGAATAGTGGCAAGGAGCTCTCGGTCATAGATGTCGTAGTTATGTTCAGCGGAGCTCAGGATCTTAGAGAAGTATGCACAGGGATGGAGGTTGCCATTGGCATCTGGCTGCATCAATACAGCACCCAATGCTGTGAGCAAAGCATCTGACATGAGGGTAAACAGTTTTGAGACATCAGGGAGGAGAAGGATAGGGGCGGCAGAGAAAATCTTCTGGAGAGATCGGAAGGTGGATTCTTGGTCAGGGCCCCAAAGCCAGGGTTGTTTGGCTGTGGTCAGAAGATAAAGAGGGGCAGCGATGTTGGAGAAGTTAGAGATAAACTTGCAATAGAAGTTGTAGAAACCTATAAAGAAACGAACTCCTTTCACATTGGAGGGGGGGTTCCATTTTGTTATGGCAGAGAGTTTGGCAGGGTCCATCTTTGCACTGCCACTGCCAACAATCATCCCTAAGTATTCTACTTCAGGGATGTCAAAGGTACACTTAGAGAGTTTCAGGGAAAGGTGGAGATTGCGGAGATGTTCTAGGACTTTCCTAGTATGGTCATGGTGGGTAGTGAGGTCAGAAGAATGGATGAGTATGTCGTCCATATAGATTACTAACCATCCTTCTGCTATCAGATTGCGGAAGGAGTGGTTCATAAAGGCTTGGAATGTTGCTGGAGAGTTACAGAGTCCAAAGAACATGACAGTGGGTTTGAACAGTCCAAGGGGGGTGATGAAGGCTGCTTTCCACATGTCTTCAGGGTGAATGCGGATATTGTTATAACCCCATCAAACGTCAAACTTAGTAAAAAGGGTTGAGTTCTTCAGTTTGTTGACTAGGTCAGAGATGAGGAGTAAGGGATATGCATTTTTGACTGTATGCTTGTTTAGGTAACGATAGTCCTGGCAGGGATGAAGAGAACCATCCTTCTTTGGGACAAAGAAAAAGGGAGATGCTTGGGGGGACTTGGAGGGTATGATACAACCAGTCTTCAGATGTTCTTCAATGAACATTTTACAGGCCTCCTATTCTTGGGGGTTAAAAGGGTAGATTTTAGCAACTCGAGGAGCAAAGGAATTCTTTAACTCGATGGCATGGTCAAAGGGATATGGAGGTGGTAGAAGGTCGTGGGTCTTTTCTGCAAAGACATCTGCAAAAGATAAAAAGGCAGTCAGAAGGGATTTCTGGTCTGTCTTGGCTTGGCTAGCAATTTCAGTAGAGAGAGTTGTTTTGCAGATGGACTCCCTATTTAGCCAAGCTTTTCTCTTCCTTAACTGAGAGGTGATCTTTTTATCTGGGTCAGCTCCCAGCCATCACATCAGATATCTGGTAGAGATTGTGTCAAATGTCTTTCGACAGGGGCAAGAAGGATTGGGGAGTGAAAGTATTCCTGAGGTCCAGTCAATTTTGGGATTGTGGGAACATAGCCAGGGCATTTCTAGGATTACTTGGGAACGTCCACAGTTTACTATCATTAGATCAATTGTTTCTTTGTGGTTGGGGAAGGCTAGATGTATGGATGCCTTGGCTTTGATGGATCCTGATTGGTTCTTGGTTCTGTCCACATTATATGTAGCAATTGGCTTAGGGAGGGGTTGAGTAGGCAGGGATAGTCATTGGATAAGGGTCTGATCAATGAAATTTCCAGTGGCCCCACAGTCAATCAGGGTGCTGGTGTTGATGGTTTTCACTCCATGGGAGATAGTCAAACAGATTTGAATAGTATTTTCAGATGGTTCAGCTAAGAGTACAGGAGCTAAGATGTGGGGAAGAGGAGACATTGAGACATTCTTCTTTTCTAAAAATCCTCATCAACCAAGGTAACTGATTAGGCTTCTTTGGTGGTTTCTTCTTCTGCCTCATTGAAACAGGCATGGAGAACTTGCAGGATCTGTTGAGGGTTCTTCCCTTTGGCCTTTAGGCTGCACACATATTGTGTGAGTTCCAAGGGTTGGGTGGTCTCAACAGTTTGGATTCTGGAGGTGGATGAGGGAGGGGGGTAGCGTCTTCCTTGATGTTGATTCTGGTGGTTGGGATGGTTACAGGTGGAACAACCTGCTTTCTTACAAATAAAGCAGAGGCAGTCATGTAAGCAGCATGCCTTTTCTACAGGGGACAGATTGAGAGTGTCTATGTTCATAGCATTAGGATCTCTGGTATGGGTAGGGGTGCGGGAAGAGAAGGAGAAGGAACGATCATCCCCTTTCAGGATGTTGTTGTCCATTTTGAGGTGCTTGGTGAACTTCTTTGCATCTTTGACCCACTTGTCATAGGTATCAGGGAGAGTTGTCTGAGAAAAGATGAGACAGCAAAGAGGAGGATATAGCCCTTTGGCAAATTTCTGGCAGATAGTTTCTTTGTCTTTGAGGTGGGCATGAAGAACAGCAGTGGAGAAACTTTGGACATAGTCCTGGAGTTTATAGTCATCAACGATCCGAGGGTCTCTCTTGTTCTGGATCACTTCTTGTCAAAGGGTGTCAAGGGTTTGCCTGGCCATCCCTTCAACATCATAGGGGATAAAAATGGAACTGAAATATTCAATTACTTTGTTGAAGGTCTTGTCTTCCTTCTTGGTGGTGGGGTCTTGCAACATGTGGTACCATTTCTCAGCAAAATGGATGCCAGCTTCTTCTCCCATTTTGTTGAGGAGGGTATAGATTTTTGGGGGGTCTGACAAGAAGATGGTGTTGTTGGCCTCGAAGTGGCCTTTTATGGTGCTGATCCACCATGCTGCCTTCTCAGGTTCTCCAGAGAAATCAGTAGGGAGGGTGGACTTTAACTCGATGGGTTTTGGGGTGGTAGTCATGGTAACTAGGGACGATGGGCAGCTTTGGGGGGTGACTGTGATTGGGGAAAAGATCCCTGGGTTGTAACCAGTGGTGGTGGACAGGGGTTTGGCATCAGGGAGATCTTCAATCTTGATATCAGAGTCTTCCTCAGCAGGAAGAGGTTCAGCAGATGGGACAGGGGATTGGCTGGCAAGGAGGGTTCTCAGGGCCCTAGAGGCGTGGATAGAGCGAGGGGTGGGAGTGGGATTGGAGGAGGATCCAGCAATCCTTCATCTGGAATTGGGTTGGTCAGCTATGGTGACTTACTTCGCGAGGGAAGAGTTAAGGGGACAAGCTAGTTCTTTTGTAATGTTGAGAGCACTTCTAAGCTCAAGACTTATAGTTACCTGGACTTTGGGAGGTACTCACAAAGAGACACAACATCCAAAGAGCAGAACTCAAGAGGATGCAACACAAGGAGCACAGTAGTGCATTAGATAAACATAGAACTAGCTAAGGAACAAGAGTGGCTACCAAGCTAGTTGATATAGTACAATAGAAGCGGAGCTAGAATAAAGAGTAAATAAAGGTAAATGAGGACCTGCCTGCACTTGGACCAGGACAACAATGACAAAGAGTATTAGCTAAGCAAGAAGACTGGAATCAAACCAGCAAAAAGAAAGGCTTAGCTATAGTTATTGGTGAAGAGACCAGAATATGCAACACTATAAGAGAAGTGTTGTAGGAGGGGTTAGTCCAAGGTGAAGAGTTATTCAAGGGAGTAAGCCATCACATCATCAGGGAAGAAGGCAACAAGGAAAAGGGAGTAAGACTCATGAGGAAAAGGTGTTATGTGGGTGAAGTGAAAGATAATGAGAAAGAGTCCTGAATGGAGGTGGTTTACCATAACACTGAGCCTGACTGGGCCTGACCCCCTGAAGCCTAAGCCAGGCTGGGCCCCTATGTGGGGCTTAATAGGGCTTATAGCCCAGGCTTCTGTTTTGGTGGGCCTTTAGCCTGGGGCCTAAGCCCCAGCTTCCAGATTTCTAGAACTATATAGTTCTCACAGCCACTCCATTATAGTGATAGCTATTTTTGGTTTTTTTTTTTTTTTTTTCATCTCCTTCACTCCCACACCAGCATGGACAGTCACAGTGATAAACTGAATTGACAAAAATGGACTGTTGCTCTGTCAGCTAAATTATGTGATGCAGACAATGCAGCCACACCTGAGCTTCATTCTCACCAACTGGCTCAGCACTCCAATCACAGTCCATTGACCAATGGCCCACCATCTGAGACTGGCTCACCACCTTCCTCACCACCTGCCTGCAAGCACAAGACTGTTGGCAGTTCCATTACCATTCCTAGCAATAAAGAAGACATCATACTGGATGTGCCAGGTAGGCATGCCAAAGGTTAGTGTATAGTAATGTACTATGCCTGGTTCTTCTGATAGTACAAATTGTATATACAACCTGCAGGGACCAAACAAGTATGTCAGGAAGCTCCTACAAACAATCAGATGGAGTCCATGAGGTTGAACAATGGTAGGCATGACTTTAATTTCACATATCATTCACTGATCATTTTACCTGAAATAGCACCTTCCTCAAAGTTGCCTCCAGACACAACCAGCAGTGATGGACTCCTAAAGGATATTGAAGTCACCAGTATTGATGAAGGACCAACTTATGAGATTTGAATGCAAGATATCAATCATTTTTTTTCACTGGTGTACTTTGATGAGAATGGCAAGAAGTATTGTAACTACAAAATGCCCAAGTAAGTCCATGTATTTGAATAATGGGTCAACTTTAATAGTTTCATAGTAGTGCTTCACACATCCAGTGGATAGTTGCCAAGACAACCATGCTCCATCATCATATGGAACAGCACCACCAAGTAACTACCTATGTGTACAGTACTAGTACTTGATTTAATTGACCTATTGTAGAAATATGCACTATAGATGGCATGTGGCTATTGAGAGATAGTGTTCTCAGTCACATGTGGTACAATGGACTGTATTGAATATTTATCTATTAAGAGATAGTGTTCTATGTATGGTCAGTTTGAGTAGGTAACAACTATGATATGAAAAGCTCATCTCAGTCATATGCAGAACAACAGACTGAGGCATGCCAAAGGCAAACAGTACAGACTATATATGAAAATTGCTACTGTGTCTGACAAGGGGTAAAGGGTCATGAGCAAAGGCTATCACAGATGAATAGACAACCCATATAATGGTAGGTATGTGGATGATGTGGCATGTTGGGCCCTGCACACACCAGTTATTGATAGCATGGATCACAATCATGGCTGTGGCTGTGCACATGCTTGCTAATCCTGACATCTATACATAGGTTGAGTACCTTCAATGGGCAGAGATGAATGCCTTTGTCTCTATGCTCCCAAAGAACTGCCAAGAACGTAAAATACAATCAAGTGCTGCAGTGAAAAAGTAAAGTCATCTCAATTTCCATCTGCAACCTACACCTCTGAAGGAGATCATTACTTTATATAGTGATGAACTGTTTTGTGAAGCAGCAATTCAGTGGCTCATTGATACTGATCAGATAATGGTGTCATAATGAACTCAGATAACCTACAATATATCTGATTAACTGCTTCATGGCAGCCTCTATGTGCCCTTGAGCATCCCACTTTCAAAAAAATGATTGAAGTTACATCACATGCAACTAACAGAGCAAAGGTTCCCAATTGAAAGATGACCTGACACATGATTATGGACATGTTCAAAAGTCAAATGTGAGGTTTATGACTCTGATTGACAGTTAGTGTTAACTGTGTTCTGTGGAAGTATTATTTAATTCTATCACATCTTCAGAGTGATGCTGTCAAGGGACAGGTCAATTTGACCTGTGATGCTTGGCAAGCATCAAATATGGATGCATATTTTGCAGTTACAGGATCCTGGATCAAGGAAAAGTCATCTGGCATCTGGAATATTTATATGGCACTACTCAGATTTATTTGGCTTAATAGTGCCCATCATGGTGAATGGCTTGGTCAGGTACTTTATAAAGTTATTTTGTGGCTAGCAATAGCTCACAAGGTTAATTCTATGCAATATTTAATTGACCAAGATTGACCTCCAAGTTGTTCAACAGATTGGTCATGTAACCTGTGACAATACATCCAACATGTATTCCATGATGACCAGATTTGCAAACCAAATCAAAAGTGTAACAGGCAAACATTTTGATGGCAAACAATGCTATGTTTGGTAAGTGATGCCATTTGGTGTTTGAGCATGGTATTAAGGCAATGTCCATATCACAGGTACCTTGCACATATTATCAACCTTGTGACCCAAGCCTTGCTTAGCACATATAGCAAGTCAAAGGCCTATGATCCAAAGAATCCAGAGGATGATCTTATTGCAAGATGGGGTATTCAGTGGGATAAAGTTGGAGTTGTTCAAACAATCAGCACTAAGGAATAATCATCTGTGAAATGAAAGGAGATGTTCTAGAAGCTCCAAATGCAATAGAAACTGAACCATCTATCCTGCAAACAGCTCCTTCAGTTACTACTTGACATGCCTGTTTGTTGGTCATCCACCTTCCTGATGCTTGACTGTGTGAAACTCTCAAGGATGATGTTGATTTTTTCATTCACAAGCTTGTGGCAGCAGAGTCCTAAAGGGGATAACATACCAACCCATATCAACAAGCTAAAATAAATGTGGAATGACTTGTTTTCTGATGTGCAGCTAAGGCTTCATCTTGCACCTTGGAGATGATAGATAGGCAAATTTCTAGGGCCAGGAGGAATGTCTTCCCCATTGGAGGATAGGAGTGGGGTTGGTAGCCCATCATGAGCTAGAATGGTGGTTGGTAGTTAGAGGAGTGGGTGGTAGAGTTGTGAGAGAATTCTGCCATGGGGAGGAGGTCTACCCATTGGTGTGGTCATCCTTGGCAGAAAATGTGGAGATAGATTTCTAATTCTTGGTTGATGTGTTTGGTTTCTTCATCTGTCTGGGGGTGGTATGTGAAGGAGAGTTTTACATTGTAGGAGAGGAGGTGGGCAAGTTCTCTAGCAAAGCTAGAGGCAAATTGAGGGCCTTTGTCAGAGATGCAAATGTTGTGCAGACTGAAGCAAGGGAAGACAGATCTGAAAAAGAGGTCTGCTATACTGGCAGCATTGGTGGATTTTGCACAAGGGAGAAATTTACCCCCTTTATAAGCCCATGGTTGACCACAACCAGAACTGAGTTGAGATCCCATACAGGGAGGAGGCCTGTGATAAGGTCAACAGAGATTTGTTGGAATGGACAGGTGGCAGGGGAAAGAAGAGTGGATAGCAGAGGGATAGTGGGGTGGGTGTTCACCTTGCTGGCCTGGCAGGTAGCACAGCCAGAGATGTATCATCTGATATAGGTACCCACACCAGGCCACTAGCAGTCCTGTTGGAGGCACTGCTATGTTTAGAAGATGCCCCCATGACCCCCAGCTAGAGAGGCATGGATAGAGGAAACAAGGTCATGATGTGCAGACTCAGGAATATAGAGATGATTCTTGAAATACAAATTCTGGCCATCATACAGTGATTTCAAAAACTGGCCCAATGTTGGATTCAAATCCAGTGCATGAAGCACACTACAATCATAAGAATGAATCAGACCTCCTTTGGGTGGAACATATTGTAGTATGAACCATTGGCTATGGCTTCACCATATACATGACATGATTCTATTCAATTGCTGCCAAGTTATGACCATTACAAAAATGGTCACGTCATTGGGCCAGTTTTGTTACTTTTTATTTGGAGATTGAAATCTCTATCAAATCAAGCTATATTTGGCTTTGTTGGTGTTGCAAACAAAGGTATATATGTAAATAGTATGTCTGAGTTTGAAAATGCTCCTACACATCCTTATTCTCTACTTCCTTTACCATGCAATCTCTTATAGGTGATCAAAAGCCTACTATCCTTGCTTGACTTGATGCTGGCCACTCAGCCCATATTTTTGCCATTCAGTTTGGTGTTTGACATACTACCATATCAAGGCTATCCTTCCATGAGTGCCCAGACCTTCAGAAGTTCACTGGTGGTCATCCATTCAAGATTTTCCCTATTAATATTCATCATTCTGTTCATTTTATCCTATTACTGAGCCTCTTACCTGGCCTTTTCCACATCCATTTCTGCCCCAAGGTGATTAATTATGGTCTCATCAGATCATATCACCTTTTTCTGGCTCTCTTTGATCCACTTCTTGTGAGCATATGCAAAGTTTTTCTAGATTTTACAATATTTCAATGAAAGAAGGGAACATTGTAGCTTGGAAACATCTTTTATGCCACTCTTTTTCAAGTGCTAGTGAATAGTGTTTGGATGGGTGGATGGATTGGTAAGACTAGAGTGTATTTTGGTCACTTGAACAGCATTCTTTGCTCTACAAGAGGGGATAAAATGAACAGAATGATGAATATTGATAGGAGAAATCTTGAATGGATGACCACCAGTGGACTTTTGAAGGTCTGGGCACTCATGGAAGGATAGCCTTGATATGGTAGTACATCAAACACCAAACTGGGCAGCAATAATATGGGCTGAGTGGCCAGCATCAAGTCAAGCAATGATAGTAGGCATTTGATCACCTGTAAGAGATTGCATGGTAAAGGAAGTAGAGAATAATGTGTAGGAGCATTTTCAAACTCAGACATACTATTTACATATATATCTTTGTTTGCAACACCAACAAAGCCAAATATAGCTTGATTTGATAGAGATTTCAATCTCCAAATAAAAAGTGACACAACTGGCCCAATGAGGTGTCCATTTTGTAATGGTCATAACTTGGTGGCAATTGAATGGAATCACATCATGTATATGGTGAAGCCATAGCCAAGGGTTCATACTACTATATGTTCCACCTAAGTGAGGTCTGATTTATTCTTATGATTGCAGTGTGCTTCATGCATTGGATTTGAATCAAACATTGGGCCAGTTTTTGGAGTCACTGTACAGCCAGTCCAAGGGAGAGAAGTTATGAAAGAGAGGGGTGGATGAGGAGGCTGCCTTTAGAGCACATCAGACCAGGAGGTCTGTGGTGGAAGAGCACCACAGTTTTGATTGAAGGACAAGATCAAGGACATGAATGGTTACATGCTTGGAAATGATGGAGGAGTCAGAGTTGTCAAGGGAGGTGTTGTCACATCCATCCCTCTGACCCCTACTATGCCTCCTCTGGACATCTCCACCCACCTCCACCCACCTCTGTTCATTATCCATCTCACCTCTCAGAGTTCCATTCTGGAGCTTGTCCTCTGCTCAGACTTATGCTGGTAGCACTCAGAGCCTTATCCACTCTTGTACATCATTGTTCTCTGATCCTTATCCATTCCTCAGTAGTTTATTTGACAGTTCCTACCCCTCTGCCACATTGCATATCTTGTCTCTGTAGTTACATCATGTCTTTGTTCCATTTTCATTCTCTGTACCTTACTCCAACCATACTTAAGGACATCTCCTGTATGCTACTCCTTAGCACTAATATCAACTGAGACAGCCTCTTGTTATTGTCTGATTCATCCTCATCCTCTCCCTCTCTCCTTGTCAGAACTCTGCTCTGAAATACAGGAACACAGACCTGCTTAAGGATGCAACACATAAGTCCTGTGCCAACATCCTCACTATGTTCACCCTCTGCTTCAACATCTCCATTCCAGACATCACATCCACCTCTGTCACCCAACCCCTATCTCTCCTTCTAGTCCTCTGATCTTCAGTCAGACTTGGACCAGAGGATCCAGTCTTGACAGGTGTCCACATCATCTTTTCATGACAGGGTATCAGTGGAGGCCATCTTGGAACCTGGGGTGACATCCTAGATGATGTTGAAGTCTTGGAGGAAGATACTCCATCTTGCCTGGTGACAAGATAGCTTCTGAGGGGCCTGCATGTGGGAGAGATTCCTGTGGTCAGTGATGACAGTGACAGGGTGACCTGTTCCCTGGAGATAGTGGCACCATTCATCCAAGGCAAGGATGGTGGCAAGGAGTTCATGGTTGTAAATGTCATAATTATATTCTGCAGATCCCAAGGTCTTGGAAAAGTATGCATAGGGGTGGAGGTTGCCATTAGTATCTGGCTGCATAAGAACAGCACCCACCACAGTGATGGGGGCATCTGACATTATAGTAAACAGTTTGGAGGCATTAGGAAGGAGGAGAACTGGGGCAGCTGTGAAAATAGACTGGAGAGAGTGGAAGGCAGACTCTTGATCAGGTCCCCACATCCATGGCTGTATAGCTTGGGTGAGGAGATGGAGAGGGGCAGCAATAAAGGAGAAGTTGGGGATGAATTTTCTATAAAAGTTACAGAAACCAATAAAGAAGCAAACTCCTTTGATGTTGGAGGGGGGTTTCCACTTGGTAATGGCAGAGAGTTTGACTGGATCCATCTTGGTGTTTTCATTCCTTATGATCATGCCAATGTATTTGACCTCAGGGACATCAAAGGTATATTTAGATAGCTTCAGAGAGAGATGGAGGTCATGCATCCACTCTAGAACCTTCTTGGTGTGGGTGTGATGGAGTAAAAGGTCAGAGGAATAGATGAGGATGTCATCCATGTAAATCACTGGCCACCCTTCAGCAATAAGATCTCTGAAGGAGTGATTCATGAAGGCTTGGAATGTGGCTGGGGAGTTGTAAAGACCAAAAAACACAATGGTGGGTTTAAACAACACAAGAGGGGTGATGAAGGCAGCCTTCCAAGTGTCTTCTGGGGAAATGCAGATGTTGTTATATCCCCACTGAACATTGAACTTGGTGAAGATAGTAGAGTCTTTGAGTTTGTCTACAAGATCAGAGATAAGTGGGAGAGAATATGCATTTTTGATCCTGTGTTCATTCAAGTATTAGTAGTCCTGACAGGGATAAAGAGAACCATCTTTTTTGGGAATGAAGAAGAAAGGCAATGCTTGGAGGAATTTGGACAGTATGATGCAGCCAGTCTTCAGATGTTCTTCAACAAATGCCCTACAGGCTTCCTATTTCTGGGGGTTGAGAGGGTAGGTCTTGGTGATGTGAGGAGAGAAAGAGTTTTTCAGCTCAATAGCATGATCAAAAGGATGATGTAGGGGTAGCAGATCATGGGTCTTTTCAGCAAAAACATCTAAAAAGGAAAAGAAGACTTCTGGAAGAGTTTTCTGATTGACTTTGATCTGGGCTGTGATCTCAGTTAAGAGAGTGGCCTTGCAGATGTATTCCCCATTTAGCCAAGCTTCTCTCTTTTTCAGTTGAGAGGAGATTTTCTTATCTGGGTCAATACCTAACCATTATAGTAGATATTGGGTAGAAACAGTATCAAATGTTTTGCAAGCAGGGGAAGCAGTGTCAGAGAGGAAGAGGGTGCTGGTGATCCAATCAATTTTTGGATTGCAAGTATGCAGCCAAGGAATTCCCAGAATTACCTGGCTCCTTCCACAGCTGATGACCATGAGGTCTAATATTTCTTGATGGTCTGAAAAGGAGAGAGAGACAGATACTTTCATTTTGATGGTTCCTAAGCAATTCTCAGTTCCATCCACATTGTAGGCTTTAATGGGCTTAGATAGTGGTTGAGTTGGCAAGGAAAGTCATTGGACAAGAGATTGATCAATGAAATTCCCAGTGGCCCTACAATCTACGAGGGTAGAGGAATCAACAGTTTTCACTCCAGTCAAGAGAGACAGACAAACTCATATTGTTCTTTGGATGGCTCAGCTAATAATATGGGAGCTAGGGAATGAGGAAGAGGAGACATCAAGGCATTCTTCCTTTTCAAAAATCCTCTTCTTCAACAACAGTGGTTGACTGAACTTCCTCACTTCCTTCTTCTTCTTCATTAAAGCATGCACAGAGGACTTGCATGATTTGCTAGGAGTCTCTTTCTTTAGCATTTAGACCTCATACATACTATGCAAGTTCAGAGAATTGGGGAGTCTCTACAATCTTTATCTTGGAGCTGGAATGAGAGGGGAAAGGGGGGCATCTATTGTGATTCTGGTTGGAATAATTGCCATGATTATGGGTCAAACATCTTGGTTTCTTACAAATAAAACAGAGGTAGTCACATAGACAGCTATTAAGACCAGATCCTCTAGTCCAAGTCTGACTGGAGATCAGAGGACTAGGGGCAGAGATAGAGGTTGGATGATGGAGGTGAATGCAATGTCCAGAGCAGAGATGCTAGAGTGGAGGGGGGATGCAGTGAGGATATCAGTGCAGGACTTATGTGTCATGCCTTTAAGCAGGCCTATATCCTTGTATTTCAGAGCAGAGTTCCGACAGGGTGAGAGAAAGAGAACAAGAGGAAGTTGGATAAGCACAGGAGGCTGTCTTAGTTGATATTAGTGCTAAAGAATAAGATACAGGAGTGTCCTTAAATACAGGTGGAGTAAGGTACAGAGGACAGAATGAGAACAAGGACATGAAGTAACTGGTTGTCATATCCCATCCCTCTGATATCCAAGTGCCACCACCACCCACCACCACCCACCTCTGCTCAAATATCCTTTTTACCCCTCAGAGTTCCATTCTAGAGTTTGTCCTCCACTTAGACTTGCTTGGTAGTGCCCAGACCCTTATCCATGTTTGTATATCCATGTTCTCTTGACCCTTCTCCATTCTTTGCAAGCTTGTTTGACATCCCTGACCCTTCTGCTTAACATTGAATTGATCCTTGTTCTCTTTTTGTAGCTTCATACCTTACTCCAAATGTATTTAAGGACTCCCTCTGCTCTTCTGTAACCTTAGTATGAATATCAACTAAGTCTTTCTCTCTCCTCCTGTCCTTGTCTGACTCTGCTTGTCTCCTTGTACATCATCTCCTTGCTCTACTCCTATGCCAAACCTCTGCTCCAACCTCTGACCCCCATTAGAGAATGGACCTACACAAGGGTGCAACACATAAGTCCTGCACCAAGTCCTTGCCCCTAAGTACCCTCTGCTTCTCCTCCACTTGGACCTCTGGTCCACCTCTGCACTTACCACCCTCTAGCTTATGAACTCCAGTTAGACTTGGACTGGAGATACTGGACTTGACACTGGTAAGCATAAGGGTTGGAAGTGTCAAGGAGTGTAGCAAGGAATGATCAAGGGTTGAAGTACAAAGATATACAGATACAGATAAGGGTCTGAGTGCTGCCAACATAGGTCCAAGCAGAGGACAAGCTCCAGAACAGAGCTCCAAGGGATGAGGTGGATAATAAACAGAGGGGTATGGAGGTGGGCAGAGATGGCTGGAGGAGGCATAATGGAGACTGGAGGGATGGATGTGACAACAGCAGGCTTTCTCTACAGGGAAGAGTTGAAGGGCATTGGTGTCCATAGTATTGGAGCCTTGAGCACAAGGGAAGAAGGAAGAGAATGGAAGATGTCCATCCCCTTTTAGGAAGTTATTGATTATTTCAAGGTGTTCCTGGAACTTTTTAGTGTCCTTGATCCATCCTTCATATGTAGTAGGAATGTCTTTTGTAATGATGGTACACTTCTGTGCTCCAAACTAATACTTCCTATCCTTGGGAGGTACTCACAAAGAGACTCAACATCCAAGGAGAGGATTTCTCACAGAGAAGGGAGCAAAGTAGTGAGATAGAATATCACAGAACTAGCTAAGGTTACAGGGAGTGTCTAGCTAGTTTTTATACAATATGAAGTACAGTTTTAGAGCAAGCATAGAACAATAACAAATGATGAGGAATGAGTGACATGTCACCACCATATAGACCAATAGAGTAAAAAGAATGGTGTAAACAAGAACATAGGACTCAAACCTGCAAAGTAAATGCTTAGCCAATGAATGGAGGTATGGAATATGCAACACTGTAAAAGAAGTGTTGTAGGAGGAAGAAGTCTGGTAACAAGATCAATCAAAGAATAAAGGGACAATGAGGATGTTCTCTGGATATAACACTACAATAAAAGAGAAGAAATTGATGTGAGCAAATGGAAACAAATGGTCATGTTGAAACATTATTAGGAAAAGACCAAGGTGAAGACAGACAACCATAACATCTTTCTGGAAAAAGACTAGCTGACAGAGGGGAGAGAACAGTCCCTGGGCAAATTTCTGACAAATAGTCAAGGAGTCAAAGAGTGGGGCATGGAGTATAGCTGTTCAGACTGGATCCTCCAGTCTAAGTCCAACCAGAGATCAGACAATGATAAGCAGAGTTGAGGAGTTGGGTGATAGAGGTGGATGCAATGTCCAGAGTGGAGGTATCAGAGCAGAGTGGGGACACAATGAGGATATCAGCACAGGACTTATGTGTCATGCCCTTAAGTAGGCGCGTGTCCTTGTATTTCAGAACAGAGTTCCAACAGAAGATGAGAAAGAGAATAGGAGGAGATTGGACAAGGACAGGAGGCTATCTTAGTCAATATTAGTGCTGAGGTATAGCATATAGGAGATGTCCTTGAGTATGGTTGGAGTAAGGTATGGAGAATGGAAGTAGAACAAAGATATGAAGTAAGTACAGGAATGGAATATGCAATGTGGCAGAAAGGTAGGAGCTGTCAAATAAGCTACCAAGGAATTGTTAAGGGTCAGAGAACAAGAGTATACAAAACAGGATAAGGTCTGAGCACTGCCAACATATGGTACTGATCATCTAGAAGCCACCAACATTGTACAGTTGCCAATTTGGAGATGGCAGCTGGAAACCCTAACCCTAACCTTAGTGTAGCACTACTATATCCAACAGCATGCTGTTGGATATGGTCTGAGACTCCAGAGCTGCCCTCCTGTGCTTGGTAGGAGTCAAATAATTTTAGTACAGTAGCCAGTAGAATATTGCCTCCAACTCAAGCTATCTATTTTCTTGCTGTCTTATTGCAGCATAGGCATGAGCAGCAAGATGGACCCAGTCCTCAACTCAACATCTAGCCAGTAATTGGCCCAGACTGACTTGGAGGACAACATCCAAGAGGCAGACACACTTGGCCACTTCCACAATGGACTTGGATAGTGATGGAGACATGTACTCTGATTGGGGATATATGGGTGGTGTCAATTATTACATTTTGAGCTCAGATCAAGGAGATGAAAGACACACAGACTTGAACATTGCTTTCAATGCTGTTGACAGCAGTTTTCCAGGTTCAGATGAGGAGAGCCTTTATGAATTGGAGGGTGATGAACTTGAGGACAATCTTGAGCAGCTGAGGGGAAAGGAAAACAAGTCAGCAATCAAATGGAAGACAGGATATGGAAAACTTTTGAAAAAGAAAACAGATGTTCAATGGAAGAATGCAATAAAGAACTGTGGCCTTGGCTATAATGGCCATTCAAATTGGACCTGTCAGTGGTACAAGAAAGCTGCACAGGACTGAGCAGTGGCAAAGGAGACCTTCAAAACAAGGTGAGTATTCAAGATAATTGTGACACAACAATTATCAATGAAAATCTTGCCTATGCAGTTCAAACCCTCAAGTTGTGATGATGTGAGAATTTGTATCACATGTCAAATCTGTACCACCACTTCCCAAGTCTACAGACCACCACTCTACATCTGACTGGTCTGAAAACCAAGATACCACATGAATTGGAAATCTATTAGATCTTTCCAGCTCTGAGCTTAACTCAGATGTTGATGCCTATGAAGAATCTGAGTCAGATCATGATGCTCAGGTGCCAAATTCTCAATCCATGTCATACCAGACTTCAGCTTTAGAGTCTTGCAAACTACCAACCATTCCTTTGCTTAAACATTGCAAAGTTGAGGTTCCTTTTCAAGTTCAGCATGAACAAGTGAAGGAAGCAAAAATGTCAGCATTCCAGGATGGTTTGGAAGCAATCAATTATATCCTCAGATCAAAAAAAACCAAGTTCATAGGTGGACCAAATGGATTGCAGGCAAGATGGGCACAGGCGATTCAATCACATCTGGCTCTTGTGTCAAGAATAGATGATATATAATTGATGCATCCAAATAAGCAGCTGAAGCTCATGGTTTTGCAGCCAAATGGAATAGTTGTCAAGTCCAAGGCTGGTCACAGGAATGGATCACAAATTGTGAACTTCCAAAGTCTTTCAAAGGGTGTCATGCAAAGGTATGTTGGGGAATGGTTGTTTTGTAACACAAGTCTGTGAGGACTCCAGTTGATGTTGTATGAGACTGTATTGCTATTTACCTGTAACACGAGTCTGTGAGGACTGCGGTACGTGAGTAGGTAGTTATACATAGTGTACAGTAGGTGCTTACCTCCAGTCGACATTGTATGAGACTGGAGAGAGCATGGTAAGCGGAGTGCATGCTAATGGACACTGTTGTCCAGATATAGTAATCTAATGTAAGTACAAGAATTATCCAAGTATATACTAGCTAATGGAATGATCTCCAACACACCCCCTCAGACCAGTGCTAGTAAGAAATGGGTGAGCATGGTCTCATGTGGTCCATGTGTGAGTAGCTTCGTGAGTCTGTCGGCAAGTATATTGTCCATCAGTATGTGTGTGATCCCAAAAGTTCCATCTTCAGCACATTTGTGTACATAGTGGATTTGGGTACCAGTGTGATGGCTTTGGTTGTGGAAGCAGGCTTCCTGCATGAGTGCAATGGCAGCGGTATTTCTTGCCATCAGGGCCATGCTTGATTGCATATGTCCACTGATAGCCTATGACCTTATGGTCACTGGGTCAGTCAACAAGCTCCCAGGTCCTGTGTTTCTGTAGCATATGGGGTTCTTCGTGTGTCGTCCTCTGCCATTTGTCCAAGTTGGAACCAGATGTGGCTTGTTGGAAGTTCTGCAGCACATCCTTGCTGTGGACCACAGCATAAGCAACTTGTGTGGTTGGTTGTTCAGTCAGCATGGTGGGTAGGTCAGCCATGTGCTGTTTCCGGGCTTTCTATTTGGCGTATGCTTCAGTTTCCTTTGTGGCTTGCTTCTCAGCAGCCTTTTTCTTCCATGGTGGCCAGGTGATGTGTTCCAATCAACGAAGTGGTGGTTGGATGGTGTCTGGCATGGGGGCCAGACAGGTTCAAGCAGGTTGAACTGCATCAATAGGTTTAGGGTCGTTGGGGACAATGGGCAGAGTGGAATCCTGTAAATGTGATTGAGTGAAGTTGTTTGGATTGGAATTAGGTATCACCCCCTCAATCTGAGGAATGGGGGAAGTGTGCTGGGGCACCCCCTGACTTGGAGCAGTGAGCATGGAGGAGACAATGGAGCCATGGATCTTGTATAGGTTTCCATGTAGTTAACCTTCAAGTGAGGTCTTGCCGTTGGATCTTTTTATGGTGACGTGACTGCTGCATTTCATGATTTTGCATCCCTCATGGTTGATTTGACTCTCTGAAATAAGATTATGGTGGGCATTGGGGCAGTAGTTTATGTCTAGGAGTTTAATGATGCAGTCGGTGTGGCCCTTGATGGTGACTTTGAGAAGCACCATTCCAACTCCAAGAACACATAGTTCTGGTCCGTCTTTGACTATTCCCTTCATCAACCTATTTGTGGGCGTGAATGTGGTGAAGGCAGATCGCTCTGTACATATGTGGTTGGTTGCACTGCTGTTGAGGATCCATTCCAGACCATGATAGATCGAGGTTGCGGCTAGGTGGGCAGACATGCTTGTGTCAGTGCAGTATTTGTCTGACTTGCTGTCTGTGTTGGCGATGGCCTGGTTGGCCTGTTTTTGGCTCGACTTGCCCTTGTCATTCGCTTTGGACTGTTTCATCTTGTCCTCTGACTCCTTTTTTTTGTTGCTTTTCTTGTCATCCTTCTTGCTCTTCTTTCACTTTTTCTTTTGGCTCTTAGAGTAGCAGTCCTTGGTCCAGTGACCTTGGTGTTTGCATTTTTCGCAGTATCGTTTGCCAGGTTTGGTTGCCTGGAAGACACTCAAGCTGCTGGATTTTTGGCTCATATGGATGCTGGACTCATGGCAGATGTGATGCTCAACTTTGGAGGATGAGTAATAGTCAGGTAGGGCTGAGAATACATAGTTCCATGTGGGCAGCATGGATATACAAAGAAAACATGCGAATAAATCATTGGAGATGTCCTGGTGCATGAGTATGAGGTCACGGTGGAGGGCCTTCATCTTTGCAATGTGTGCCAGCATGTCTTCACCATCTGTGTAGTGGGTGCTGACAAGAGTGATGATGGTGAATGTCCAGTTGGTTGCCATAGTGCCAGTGTATAGGCAGTGTGTTTCAGACCATATTTTCGCAGCTGTATCCAGGTGGCTAACCTGTGTTTGGACTTCTTCTGTCATTGATGCCATTAGTACTGATTTGACAAATGCATTGGCCTTGTGCCAGCATATGTGGCCGAGCCGGTTGGTTTCTAAGTTGTCAGGACTGAAGGACTTGTTAAGGTATATATTTAATGAGGCTGTATAGAGTGTGTCTTCGAGGATGGACAGCCATGTGGCATAATTCATGCCGTTGAGTCTAGGTCTAAGCTTAAACAGATGCAAGTATTTTTGTGCATCAATGGTCTTTTTTAGTGTGAAGTGGACTTCGTCTTTGTCGTCTGTATTCTCATCTACTATGTTGGATGAGAGTGGCATTGATCTGCATGATGGAGGTGGAGCCTCCAATGTGTGTGACAGGGCATGAGGTGCAGGGGCTGGAGTGAAGAGTGGGGTCAGTTCTGGATTTGGAGTATCTGGAGGAGAGACTGCGGTATGTGAGTAGGTAGTTATACATAGTATACAGTAGGTGCTTACCTCCAGTTGACATTGTATGAGACTGGAAAGAGCATGGTAAGCAGAGTGCATGCTAATGGACACTGTTGTCCAGATATAGTAATCTAATGTAAGTACAAGAATTATCCAAGTATGTACTAGCTAATGGAATGATCTCCAACAAGGTGCACTCACTTTTGAATGATCCCACAATTGCAGAGGAACTGCAGGCATATGTTTGCTCAAATAAGTGGGCAACAGACCCCAAGAAACTTGTGGAGTTCACAAAAAATAAGCTCATCCATCTCAAAGCTGAGAAGTATGCAAAACAAATTATTAATGAAGAGACACCTCATGGACTCAAATGATATATGGAGCTTGAGCTTTTTCCAAGAATTCACTTGAAGATTGGCTATGGCATTTCACTTTCCACAGCCCACCAGTGGTTACACAAGGAGGACTTTCAGTTTCTCAAGCACTGAAAAGGCCTATACTTTGATGGTCATGATAGGCCTGATGTTATTGCATATTGACAACAAGAGTTTCTTCCAAGGATGCAAGAATATATGCCTCAGCTGGTTCAATACATTGTTGGTGATGTTGAAGTGGAGCTTATCACACAACCATCCAATTTTGTTGAGCACTGGCTGGTTCTCTGTGCTCATGACAAGATGATAGTTCAAACAAATGATGCTGTTGATTATTATTGGGTATTGAGTAATGAATTTCAATTGCAAAAGAAAGGTGCTGGTCAAGGAATCCACTGGAGTGATGTTATTTGCTCAACAGCAGGACATTTGGTGGATGCAGGAATGCAAATTGACTATGGAAAAAATCATGATGGCTATTGGACTGGTGAGCTATTTGTCAAGCAGATCTGTTCATTCAGTGGTTTGTGTGTCAACTACAAAATCTTACAATTAGATAGCTCAAAGAAAAGATTATTCCAGCATTTGAAAAAGTGCATGGTGCTGGTTATCAGGCTCTATTTCTGATTGATAACTCACAAGGTCACTCTGCATATGCAGAAGATGCTCTTGTGTCCAGCCACATGAATGTCAATCCTGGTGGTCAACAGGTACACATGCAAAATGGATGGTTTATTAAAGATGGAGTCCAGGTTGAGCAGCCAATGGTATTTTTGGCTGACCATTTTGAATTTCCCAGCCAGCCCAAAGGAATCAAGATGATTTTGCAAGAATGTGGCTTGTGGTCATCCAATCTGCATGGAAAATGCAAGACAAAGTGTAGGGCTGACTCAACTGATTGTTGTGGAAAGCAGATTCTCAATGCATTTTTCTGCCCAAATTTCACTGTGAGTTGAATTTTATTGAATACTTTTGGGGAAAAGTCAAGAAATATCTTTGAGATCACTGTAACTGCACATTTGAAACACTTAAGGCAAACCTTCCAATTGCACTGACCTCAGTAGAGTTGAAAACAATCAGGTGGTGGGAGCATAGGATGCACTAATGGATGGCAGCTTATCAGTCAGGTCTGGAAACTCAAGATGCACAGTTACAGGTGAAAACTTTCAGCTCAATGGAGTACAAGTCACATTGCCATGTTCCCAAAATGATTGCACAGGTCTTTGACTGGTGGTAGCACAGGATTTGATCACATGAATGTATATATATACAGTGACTCCCAAAACTGGCCCAATGTTTGATCCAAATCCAATGCATGAAGTACACTGCAATCATATGAATGAATTAGACCTTGCTTTGGTGGAACATATTGTGGTATGGACTCTTGGCTACACCTTTGCCCCTTACATCACATGATTCAATTCAGATGCTGCCAAGATATGACCATTACAAAATGGAGACCTCATTGGGCCAGTTTTGTCACTTTTTATTTGGAGATTGAAATCACTATCAAATGAAGCTATATTTAGCTCTGTTTGTG
>JBBPKJ010000330.1:0-28946 GCA_038089195.1 Brasilioporus rufonigricans
CTGGGCTGGCAAGGCCAGTGAGCACATTGGAATACCCACAGGACAAGCTGCTCAAGTGAAGAGATGGTGAACAAGTTGATGAAGCCAATGAGATGGTCACAAGGGTGGAAAGCCAAGACCACATTGAGGCCAAAGAAGTTGACAAGTTGGATGACAAGTTGAGGGCCAAAGAAGCCATACAGATGCTGTGTGAGATGAAGTCATGTGGAGAGGGCCAAGAAGTTGCCATGAGTGACATGGAGGCAGCCAGCACCTGTGACAAAATTGAGGGTGGGGAAAATGAGATCAATGATGATGAAAGCACAGATGACAAGACAGAGAAGTCAAAATTGTCAGAAGACACTGCAGATGTGCTGGGTGACAACAGACATCATCCAGACAAGCCCACAGACCCACCTGACAAGCCAAAAGGCTTCAATGAATGAGCAGGTGAAACAAGGGCTGAGGTCGAGGTTGAAGAGGTTGAAAAAAAGGCAGGGGCAAGAGGGCAAGATGCTGGGGCCAGGGGTGCCACTGGTGAGATACCCATGGCACCAGACAGCAAAGAAGTCAACCAGGTGAATGACAAGCCAGTAAGCCTGGGTGCAGACAAGACCACCAAAGGTTGGACAGTCAAGGTGAATGCCTGTGAAACAGGTCAGGACATGAGCAGAGACTGTCAAGACATACCAGCAGAGGTTGTAGATGATCTAAGGGACCACATCCATGCAGAGCTGATGAGTGGTGCAGAGGAATCAAGCACACCAGTAGACCATATGGATATGACAGTTGAGTCAGATAGTGGCAAGGGCCCACAAATAGAGTCAATAATGTACCTGGACATGGGCAGGAGAATGCCCAATGCCAAATGAAGCATTTAGACAGCAATATAGATGGTAATGATGGAGATTGAGTGCTGAACCCAGTTAGTGAGACATGGGACCATGCAGACCTGATGGACAAGTCAGCAAGCGACAACAGTGATACAGATGATGTTGAGGTGTGCCCAGAGGATTTGGAAGGCGCCAGAGATGATCAACAAGGTGGCAACAACAGCACAATGAACAGTGCCAGCAATGACTCACAGCAAGTCACACTGACATTGTTACTACAAGACAGACAAGTCAGTGTCCAGACCAACCAGAAGACAGTCCAGAGGACTTATTTAAACCACCAGAGCCACCAGATGGACCTGCAGACACAGTGAACTGCATGAGCAAACCCCCTAGCATTGAGCTTGAGGGGGAGAGTAAAAGGTCAGTGAGCATCACCAAAAGACTTACTAGCGGTGAAGCGGACGCATTGGAAATGTCAGGACATGCCGTTTATGCCAGGAACCTGCCAAAGGACCCATGGAATATGTCAGAATATATTAGAAACCAGTTAGAGCGACCAGACAGAGGGTACTCACCTGAGGAGGCACTGGATGAGCTAGATGAGCTGGGCAGCAAGGCTGCGGCATGGAGATGTTCTATGACTCACAAGGAACACTCTACAGACAATAGAACCGAGCGCTTCGATGACATGAATGTGCTACATCGAGGTCAAGGCCCATGAGGCCATATTGAGATCCAGAAGGCACTGAGACCGGTCAAGTGTGACTGGAAGCGCAGGAATGATGTAGATGGCGTTGTATACGACTGGAGACAATGGGGAATGGGCGGCATAACAAGCATTGCATGCTGCGACTCAAAATAAGTCAAAACACAAACTCTAGCTGGCAACCAATCAAGTCAGCACAAAAAGTACAACCACCCAACAATGGACATACCTAGGCCATTCACATCACTTCCCTATCACCACAGACAACAAACTGGACACTTAGATCCACCACATTGTCGAGGCTGGATGAAATTGCAACCTAGAAAGGTTAGGAGAGCAGCTAGACTCACTCAGCAATCAGACCATGTCAAGGCTGGATTGGGCACATCAAATGTATTATACATACTGTACATGGACTATAGAAGACATGTCAGCATCATCATAATTCATAGCACTGGACAGGGAAGACTAGATGGAGAGGAGGGCAGAGGGACCAAAATTGTTAGAGAACAGAGGGAGGAACTGAAGGAAGGACTAGTCATCAGTCAGACACTTATGCTTCTGGGAGCCAGTGGAAGTATATGTGTCAGTATGAGTAGATTTATCATCAGTGACATGAGCACAAGTAGCCTGATGGCCACATCTGGTGGATGTTTCCTTCAACTCCACAAAAGGTCTGAGGTCAGGCTTTGGGATGGTAGTATTTTGGCTGGCAGGGGGGGGTTGATCAATTGAGAAGGTGAATTGTGTGTGTTTAATGGTCCTAGGCTTTGCATTCTGGCTAGCTTCATGGCTGTGCTCTCTTTCAATCACATGTTGACAAATAAGATTGGTGGATGCATTGCACTTAAAATCTGAAGCCTTGAGCTCATTGATGCTTCTAAGAAAAGGAACAAGGTAGAGTCAGGGTATAGGGTGGCTAATAGGGCAATGGAAAGCCTAGACAGACTTGCCCTTTTCTTTGTTGAGTTTGTTGTCCATGTTCTTGGAGAGCTTTTTAAACTCATGCTTTGATTTTGCATTGTCAGCATTGACAATAAGAGTCTGCAAATGCCAGACATGCCAACTTGAGTTCTCAAGCTGCTGGCCTTGCTTGAGGTAGCTGGCAACCTTTGTGCAGACCAAGATGAGATGAAAGGGGGATAATCAAGGAGATGGAATCAGAAAATGCACTTTCCATGTCTTTGTGAGTGACTTGGAGTCACTCAGCATCGGGTGTTGAGGGAAGCAAGGAGAAGGCTTATGTGAACAATGGGACAATACAATCCTTGAGAGAAGAATGTGACTGCTGTCCCAAATGTAAATGTGTTGCTCAACATCAGTGCCCTCTCCTACCTCCATGGCTACATCTCCAAGTTTTCATCTGTGTCTACCATCTGGGGCAAGCAGATCATTGCCAAGATTAAGGGTAATACTGGGGCACTATACAGGCAGATCAGACCAAGTGTATGATGTTTCCAGAATGCAACAACCAAGGCAGACAGCATCATTGAACTAGTAGATGGAGAAGATGCAAATGTTGGTTTGGAGTGCAAAGTGAAGGACAGTGTTGTACTGGATAACAGTATGAGAGAAGTGTGACTGATGGAGGCAGATATATATACCTTGTCACTGCCTGTACAAAGAGCAAAGTGGTGGATTACATCACACATGAGACCAACACACCATTGACTGCTCAGCATGGTGATCCCTGCTGAAAGTACCTCTAAGCTGACCACAGAAAGCTAGGGTAACATGAAGCCACACAAGAGACGCAAAGGAGATGCACATCAGTAGTACATATGCTCCATGTTGCAACAACACTTACATGACCTTTTGCAGATCTGTCCACTTGACAAACATGCCCATAATCTGGGCAGGTGACACAATTTCTTGATCATTGTCCAACTAACACATCACTTCTGCCAGCTGTCTGAATATCAGCACCAAGATCTATCAAGAAAGCTGTCAGAATCAATGTGAAAAAAAGACAGCAGGCTTGTTACACCTGACACATTCTGTGCTGATTCACACTTGACAAATAACAGCACATGGAGAAGAAGTATGTCAAATACTGTCTTAGCTCTTGGTTTTCAGCAGTATCAGGTGACAGATAGACAACCATGAGACTCTTGAGGACCTGTCATGCACAGTGAAAAATGCATCAGAAAATGAAACCAGGTAGTGGAGTACATATCCAGTCATCAGAAATCATCCCTGCAAACACAAGCTTGGCAAGTCTGACACACAACAGCACTTGTACATTTTCAATGTCTTCCCCATTTAGTATATCCAGCAGAAACTCGATGATTTGTTTGTTCTAGACATGGGTATTGGATTAGCTTTGCATGACTATCAAAACAAGACTTACCCTGATGCCACCCTGACCAAAGAACTCAGTCTCATGCACTATCAGCATGTTGAACACAATTTGCAACATGCATGTCTTGAGCACCTTGGAAGAAGACTGGACTTGGGGCAAAAACAGCTAGAAAGAGTTGAGCACCATCTACTAGAGTGCAATGAACAATCAGTGGTGAATCTGAACAAAAGATAAAGTCTGCAAAAGGGTTAGTAGAGTCTGAGTGAACAATAAGTCTGTCAAAGCATTGGTAGAGTTTGGACAAGAGTCTTGCCAAACGATAAATCTGGGAAAGGATTAGTATACAAGTCTGGGAGTGAGTGATCTTGGCCCTGCTTATCAGACTATAACAAATCAGTGGTTGCTGTTTGTCTCACTAGTGAGACAAACTTACACAGTTGAGCTTAAAGAAAGCCACACAGATGAGGGTAAGGAAAGAATTAGTAGAGCCTGGGGTTTGGCAAGTCCAGGCATGTTATAACCTTTACTAGTTACTACTCAGGACAACAGGAAGGTATGTGAGGGCAACATGTGGACACAATACAAGAGGGTACATGGTGGCATTCAGAGAATCTGGGAGGGCAACAGGAAGGCACATGAGAACAATGGGAGGGCACACAATGGCATATGGAAGAACAGTAGGAGGGTGACAGGTGTGTGCATGAAGGTGAGTGACAGCAATGGATGGGCACATCAGGATGACAGAAGGGCATGCAAGTGCATGTGATGGTAAATGGAGTGCATGCAAGGATGACAGCAGCATGGTGAGGGCACCTAAGTAGTACTAGTATGTAGTAGTAATATCCTTGGTGACTATGTGATCAAAAAAAAAATTGCACATGCATGACAGGTTCCCCAAATTGTGCATTTTATTTTTAAAAAAATGGCACATGAGAAGTCCATATCACACAGTCCACTCTGGAAATCGTGCACAACAGACTTGAAAAAATGGTGGAATTATTTCGTGTTTACCATGCCATAGAACAGGCCCTCAGGCCACACAACTGCTGTTCATGTGGCCACTCAAATTGTCCAGATTCTCAGTATGTCATTGCATCACAACAACAGTGGTAGCATGATGAAGCCTCATCTGGAAATGCTTGGATGTCCTTGCTACATAATCAACTATGATATTGGTTGTACTTAGCTTCTTCAATCATGAGTCAAAGTAGCAGTTGACACAGACCAACCATGATGACTAATGTTGCATTGTCCATCTGAGATAGTTGAAGGCATGACAGTGTACTTGCACACAAAAATCAAGTGCTTTGTGGAGCCAGCATGCAGAATCACCTTGGACTTTTGTTCAAGTTGTGTGATGTGTGTACAAGTTGATACCTTACTTGGATTGTCCACATTACCTTTGTCTTGCAGTGAAATTGGTCGAGTATTGTGTTACATGACATAGATTTCAACCACTGACTATAAATCATCACTGGCATCACCATCTGATGTGGGCATTTGACTTTTGTAACAATGTTGACATGCTGATTGCTTTGACCCCCCCAGTCCCCACTGGCTTCCATTCATACATGTTCCACTTGTGTATACTGTCATACAACCTCTGTGTCAATGACACTTGAGGGAAAAAAAACCTCCTGCTGTTAAATACAAGCAATTCTCCACCATCAAGCCAAGGTTGGGAAAAAAAGCTTGTATATCTGCATTTAAGGAAACAAAAAATTGCAGCATGGTGAAACCTGCCATTACACTTGCACTTGGTGGCCAGCATGTACTTTGGATCATTGCTAAAGCTTGGGATTTGTTACACTTGACCTAGGTAGGACCAAGCATAGTCCTGTATGGCATGGTTTGTCAGTAATTGGATGGGTATGATGGCTGACCAAGGCAGTTGCTTATGTAAGCATGAGCAGATATTCCTGATGATGGTAAGGTGGTCTCCCTTGTAGTGACAAGGGCTTTCTGGAGCTGGGTACTGGCCAAAGTGTGGAGTGGTTACCACCAATATGCAGAGTGGATACCATCAAGTGAAGGGACTGGGTACCCTTAAGATGTGGAGTGGTTACCACCAGCAAAGACAAGTGGCAACTGGAGATGTATTCCAGGTACTAGGTGATAGTATAGGAAGATCAAGAGGGAGGAGCTACTACTAAGATTGCTGGGGTTGATATAGTAGTGAGGTGTTATGCTTGACCTGGGTAGGACCAAGCATAGTCCATATGGCTAAGGTTGTCAGTAGTCAATGGGTAAAATGTCTGACCAGAGGTGTTGCTTATGTAAGCACTGGTGAGTTCCAGTGTACTGGCAAAGGTTCCTTATGGATGAAGGTCATGTCCTCATAACAACAAGAGTTCCAGAGCTGGATACTGGCCTAAGTGTGGAGTGGTTACCACTGAGATGCAGAGTGGGTACAACTGAGGAAGGGACTAGGTACCCTTAAGGTGTGGAGTGGTCACCACTGGTGAAGAGGAGAGGGGACTAGAGGTATATTCCAGATACTAGGTGATAGTACAGGAAGATCAAGAGTAAGGAAATACTACTGAGGTTGCTGGGGTTTATATAGTATGGGGGACTGCTTTAGGGCAGGCCTAGGAAAGGAGTGAGTAAGCAACCAAAAGTAGAGAACAATGGGAATCCAAAAGAAGAGATCAATAGAGAGCTAAAGGTAAATGCAATGGCATCACATCATGAGTAAGCAGATATGAGTAAGGGTGATGCCATTGAAAAAAGAGTAAGCAAGAATGAGTCATTGGCCAATGAGAAGTCTGAATAAATAATCAGCTGATGTGACACATCAGAGATGAGTCAGTGAGAAAAGAAGAGTAAGAAAAGAAAAGTCATCCAGTTGGGTCAAACTGGAGACTTGGCTAAGTAAATGTCAAAGTGTAGCAAAAAGAGTAGTATAGGAAAGAAAACATAACATTACCACCCATCTATTCCTGAGACAGTAATAAGGGTCTTAAAAGTCCAAGTTGTAATGTCTGGGGGAGCCAGTGATGTTGGTGTACCTGACTTCATCTGTTAGTTCCTCATGAGAGGATGGCCTAGGTGTAGGGGGCAAGGAGGGGGAACATGAGTGAGACAACAAGGTGGGCATCCTGTAGTGGAGATTCTGGCAGAGAAAGAGGAGTGGGATGTCCCAGATGAGTTGGACATGAATGGCAAAATAGTAGAAGAGTGGTAAGGAGGAGGGCAGCAGAGACCACAAGTATCCTGGTTGTGTCCTGGAGTGAACCATAAGCAAATAGGGTATTGATACCATTGACAGTTGATTCATTGATGCCCAAGATAGTTGCACTGAAATTAGCATTGACTGCTGTTGTACATAGGGTCATTGATGGTGAGGGGATGATTGCCACATGTGCTGGTCTAGGCATCATTGATGTGATTGAATGCCAGCAATTCAGCTGGGTTTAGTGGGGAAGAACACATGGAGGGAGTGGTTAAGATGGTAGGACTGAGGGGAAATGTGACCATGGTGTGGTTGATTGCTCCTAATTCTTGGAGATACAGTACCTGTCTAGGTCCTTTAGGAATTCTCCAAACTCAAGCTGGTAGGCCATCTGGTGAAGATAGCAGGTGAGATTATGGTGAACATTTAAGAGGATGTTGCAGATATGGGTGACTAGGGCATGGGAATTTTCTTGAGAGGTGAAGATACAAAGATGTTCTAATTGTAAAAGTGTCCCATACAGGGCAAAAAGGGAGGAAGAAGGGTCCGAGGAAGCAGAAATAGGAATGGAAAGGTCAGGGTCATTAACAAAATCTTGTATGTGCATATTGTATTCTTTGATAACTTCTCTATTATGACTTTGGAGTCCATGGAGGGGAATGTCTACAGATTGGACAGGAGGTCAGATGGGAGAGAAGGGAGTGTTGGTGATGTGGGTAGACTTAGCAGGGTCAGTGTCAGAGGACACAGTAGAGGTGAAAGAGGATTTGTATAGATTGGACATGTTAAAAGACATGCTGTGGTAGTCTTTCTGGTGGGTTTGTGCAAGGAGGTGGTGGTTTGGATCTGAGGAAGGAGAGTGAGGGAGTGAAGCTTTTTATACTGTTTTAGAGTGAAGCTTGAATGTTTGAGGTTCTGTTCTGGGACCCATTGGTTATCTTCCAGCAGATATCCTTTCCATCAGATCAGGAAGGAGCAGGATGTAGATGGGCCACAATGTTTTAATATCCATTTGACTTCAAATTCTGCTTCTCCATTTATCAGATCAGGTGGAGGTTTTGGGAAGTTCAGGCCATGGACATTATTTTCACAATAGGGTGATAAGAGGGAAGCATGGAATGTGGAATGAATTTTCCAGGTCTTTTGGATGCAGAGTTTGAAAGTAACTGGAGATAATACTTGTACAATAGTAAAGGGGCCTTTGCATTTAGGGGCAAATTTAGAGTTTGTGATGGAGCATTTAAGATTTCAGGCTTCCAACCAAACCTTGTCTCCTTTGGCAAATAGAGTGTAGTCTTTCTTGGAATGGGAAGCCATGACTTGTCTTGTGAGTTTGTGGGCTGCCAAGGCTTCATTCTGAGCTGCTGTGAGATCTTTGAGTCTGGTTTCTACAGCTGGGAGGTTGGAAGAAGGGAGGATAGTGGGAAGAGCAATGGGTTCATATTCCATCATAAGGTAGAGTGGTGATTGATTTGTGAGAGAATGGGGTTGATGATTGTGTGTGAATTCAGTGTGGGCAATCTTTTTGATCCAGGAGGTTGGGTTGTTCTCACAGAAGATTCATAAGTAGGTTTCAACTTCTTGGTTTACATGTTCTGTTTCTCCATCAGTGTAAGGGTGATAAGTGGTGGAGAGTGATAGGTCATATTTGAGTAATTTTCCAAGTTCTTTTGAGAATGTGGATATGAATTGTAGGCCTTGATCTGAAATTATTTTGTTGTAGAGTCTAAAGCATGTGTATACTTTGAGAAAAAGGAGGGCAGTGATCCCTTTTGCAGTGATGGTTTTCTTTGTGGGGCAAAGAATTACCCCATTTGTAAGCCCATGGTCTACCATGACCAAGAGGGAATTGAAACTATCAGAGACAGGGGGGTCAGTGATGAGGTCACATGAGACCTGTTGGAAGAGGTGATTGGCATGGGAGGGGATGGGAAGGAGGGACAGGGTGATAGGATGGGTGTTGGATTTGTTCTGTTGACAAACTGTGCAGCCCTCAACATATTGTTTGACAAAGTGGGTGAGACTGGGCCACCAAAATTCAGCAGTGACTAATTGCCACATTTTGAGGCATCCTGTCAAACTTGGTCGATATGCCCCGAGTTTAACTCCGGAATGCCGGAGTTGTTGTATTTGGTTGGTCCAGGACTTGGCTTCACTTTATGTTGTGCGCTTTGTGTAGATCTGGTGTCCCAATTTCAGAGGTTGGAGAGTCAGAGGTCAGATGAGAGTTACTATGAACTCAAGTCAGAGAGATGACGAACAAGACGAGAAGAGTCAAGTTCAGTCTGGCGGAGTAAAGCAGAAACGGACAGAGGTGAAGAGCGTCAAGTTCTGTTGATATTCAGACTGAGGTATACAGGACAGAAGTATGGAGATTATATAGTAAGTCAAAGGCGGATTACTAAGATGGAAACAAGATCAGGTAAACATACAATGTGCAAAGGTATGGAGGTGAAATCAGGAGTGACAAAGTGTCAAGGTAAAACAAGAATGGAGAGATGTCAGAGTGACATAGGAATGGAGATGTTAGGAGGACAGAGGAATGGAGATGTCAAGGTGAAACATATCAAAGAGATAAGTAATGGAAGTCTGGAGTTGGTCTGGAGTAAGGAAGATAAGACTCAACAGATAAAGATAGTCGGAATTGAGTTAAGATAGTCCGGAGTTGAGTCCGGAGGACTGGAGTTTGACTCAATGAATCTGGTATATGACACATCCTGGGTGTCCTGCTGATTTGTGATCATGGCACTGTTTGAGAATGGAGAGGTGAAGGTCCCCTCTCAGTGGTACATAGACTCATCCTTGGTAGGTTATGACATCCCCAACAAGCTGGAAGTTGGCAAGGCAGGATCACAGCAGGGCATGGATATTGTTGTTCATTAATTGCAGTTTTTGTAAGACAAGGGGGTCATTTCTGGAGAATTGGGAAATGTGGTCATTGAGTGTAGTATCAATGGTGTTGATGAAGAAGGTAGATGGAAGCAGAGTAGTTCTGAGATTGTCCCTCTCTTTTGGGTAAAGATCTGGATGTCATGGCAGTGTGTCCAGCCCAGTAAGCAGCTTGCCCAGAATGTGAATGAGTTTGAGGTTGAAGTCTACAAGATCCAGTAACCAGTGAGCTTGTCTGTGGTTCAGTTGTTGTTTGTTTCAAGTATATGAGGTTTTTGTGATTGGTGAATACTTGAACCAGGAAGGAGGCTCCATGGAGATAGTGCCACCAAGAGTTCAAAGCTCTGATTATGGTGAGGAGTTCTCTGTTGTAGATGTCATAGTTTCATTCTGCAGGTAAAAGTGACTGAGACAGGTATGAGCAGGGGTGCCAGTCTCCATTTGAGTCTGTTTGGAGGAGGACTGCTCCAGAGGCAAACACTGAGGCATCCACAGCTACTGCAAATGATTTAAACAGATCAGGAAGTTGAAGAACTGGTTTAGAGAGAAAGAGATTTTTCAGGCATTCAAAAGCCACTTGACATTGGTTGGACCAGTTCCACACTTGGGATTGTTTGGTGAGGTCAATTTGGGGCCAAGCAATGGTGGAGTAGTTTTGAATAAAGTGTCAGTAAAAGTTTGCAAATCCTAGAAGTGACCAAACTTCCTTGACTGTTTTTGGTGTGGGCCAAGATGTGATTTTGTCAAGCTTCACTGGGTCCATTGTGAGTCATCTGGGTTTGAGGATCATCCCTAAATATTCTACTTCTTTGGCAGTAAAGGTACATTTTTCCAATTTGAGGTGTAGGTCTAGTTCTTCCATTTTTTGCAGGACATATTTTATCCTTTCAGTGTGGGTGGTTTCATCTGAAGAGAAGATCAGGAGATTGTCCATGTAAATTACCAACCTTCCTTCCATGATCATGTCCTGGAATGAGTCATTCATAAATCTTTGAAACATTGGAGGAGAGTTAGTAAGTCCAAAGAACATTACCATAGGCTCATAGAGCCCTTTGTGAGTGATAAACACTGCTTTCCATTGATGTCTATCCTTGATCTGGACATTGTTGTATCTCCATTGTGCATCAAATTTTGTGAAGACATTGGCTCCCTTCAACTTATCCATAAGGTTGAAGATAAGCAGTAAGGGATAGGCATCTCAAACAGTGTGTTTGTTGGCATAGCAATAGTCTTGACAGGGTCATAGCTTGCTATCTTTCTTTTTGATGAAGAAAAAGTGAGATCCTTGTGGGGAATTCAATGGTCAGGTCTTTCCTGCATTTAGGTTTTCCATGAGGAAGGCTTCCATGGCTTTTTGCTCTTCCTGGGATCATGGATACACCTTCTCTATCTTTGGAGTAAAGGATTTGTCCAGATTTATTTCATGGTCATAAGGCCTGGAGGATAGTAGATAATCTGTGGCCTCCTTGGAAAAGACTTTGGAGAACTGTTCATATTCTTGGGGTAGCATGGTTTTGGATTTAGTTTCTTCAGCTTTGATAGCTAGCTCTGTTGCTGAAGTCAATCTGGCTATAAACCATTTATGAGCTAATGGTGAGAGGAAGTGGTGTCCAATTCTTGCTATCCAGTGGATAGTGGAATTTTCCTTGGCTCGTCAACAGTAGTCATCTTCAGATCTGTGTTGTAGGTAGTTGAATAACTGGGTGTCTTGAACTTGGTTTACCAGGACATGCTTTGGGGGTTTTTCATAGACTGGCCAGAATAGAAGTTGATTGTTCTTGTCAGAAGCCTGAGAATGGGTTTGAAAGAGGTTTGTGGACTCATCCTTGGAGTCTTGAATCTTGAGGGTCCTGCTTTGCCAATCAATGGTTTGGTTGGTCTTCTTCAGCCACAGCATTCCTAGGATAAGATTCTGGGATCTGCAATGCATCACATAGAAGGTTGATCTTTGAGCTATTCCTCCTATGTTGGTGAAGAAATTGCAGGTAAAGTATACTCCTCCTGCCCAATTTGGTGATTGATCAATGTTGTGGACTGGTATGAATTTGGGTAACTTGGTCATGGGAAGCCTGTGCTTTCATACAGATTGCCAGTCAATGCAATTGAAATTGGTGCCACTGTCAACCAAGGCATGGGTGTCAATGATTTTCAGAGTATTCAAGGGTTCTATGACTTGGATTGTGAATACCATTGATTTATTAGGACATGGGGAAGTCATAAAGCATACAGAGTTCAGGGTAGCCTTCATTGACCAAGGTCCCTGTTTCAAAAATCCCTGGTAAGGGAGAAAGAAGTGGTTGCAATGGTGTTGCTGTCTTCATCATCATCTATTTCTACTAGCTTATGTATCCCTTCATCTGCTTCTTCCACTGCCTGTACTTTCTTGGGTGAGAACTTTCTTTGGAATGTTTAGCAAGTGGTAGAAGAGTGACCAGGTTTTTGGCATCTAAAGCATAGATTGTTCTCTCTGCAGTGCTGGTGCTCTTCTTTGGTGAGCCTGGGTAGTTTCCCTGTTTTGACCATGTCCACATCCATGGTATTGGGATCCTTTGGCTTGGAAGGTGTGAGAGGGGGAGGTTGATAGAAGCTTTGGCATGAGCAACAGTTTGCCATTTGGATAGATTTGGAATGCCTAATCTGGGAGTAGAATGTAGCTGCTTTCTCATACCAGGAAGTGGTGTCAGTTGGAACTTTTTCCATGGCCATGATGTAATTGGTAAGCTGGGTTGGAATCCCAGCACTGAAGAAGTTGATTAAAACATAATCTTCAGTAGTGTTGGAGAGGATGGCATGGTTCTGGAAGTCTACAGTGTATTGTTCTAAGGTGGGGGAATAAGTGGTGAACCCTTCTCTATTCTTGAATACCTGGATTCACTTGATATGAAGCCATGCTAAAGATTGGCTGATAATGTCATGAGTTTTGAAGGTTTTCTCAAAGAGATCCTTAAAGTCTTTGAATGTTCCAAGACTGGGATTAGCTCCTATGAGAGCTTTGCACTGGAAGTTCTCTGTCCACATAGCTACTGCTTTCTCCTTCATATATGATAGGGCGAAGCCAACCTTCTTGGTGTCAGAGTTGTATATGTCTTTGTTAATAAGGAGGTAGAGGATTACTGATGTGAGCCATCCCTGTGCTTTCTCTGGGGACTTATCATAGGTAGATGGGGCAGAGAGGTGAAGTTCAACAGGTTTGCTGGATGACATAGTAGAAGTGACTTGTTGTGGGGTGAATGGTGGTACAGTGTATGCTCCAGTGCCAAAGGATTGTGGTAGAACTGTCAATGGATTTGAAGAGGGTGTTCATGCAGGGATAGCTAGTCCAGTTAGTTGTTGGCTTAGTGCTTGGGAAGTGCTCTGTTGAGCAGCAGTTGGAAGTTCTTCATCTGAGTCAGATGACTCAGTGTCAGTAGGTGGTTGTTCTGAGCTGGAGCTTGCATTGGTCAGTTGTCTTGCTCTTCCCCAGATGTTGGGATTTAGCATAGATCATCAAGATGTTTTTCCAAATTGCCAAGGGGGCACTCATGAAGAGGCACCACTTCTTGGGCTTGCTAGAGGATAATTGGTTGGTAGCAATTTACTAGAGAGTAGCCATCTCAGTAGACTCTTGATCTTTTGTTATGCTTGATCCAGGTAGGACCAAGCATAGTCCTGTATGGCTAAGGTTGTCAGTAGTCAATGGATACAATGTCTGACCAGAGGTATTGCTTATGTAAGCACTGGTGGGTTCTAGTGTACTGGCAGAGGTTCCTTATGGGTAAAGGTTATGTCCTCATAACAACAAGGGTTCCAGAGCTGGGTACTGGCCTAAGTGTGGAGTGGTTACCACCAAAATGCAGAGTGGATACCACCAAGGAAGGGACTGGGTATCCTTAAGGTGTGGAGTGGTTACCACTGGCAAAGAGGAGAGGAGACTAGAGGTATATTCCAGATACTAGGTAATAGTACAGGGGACTGCTTTAGGGCAGGTCTGGGAAAGGAGTAAGTAAGTGACTGAAAGTAGAGAACAATGGGAATCTGAAAGAAGAAAACAATAGAGAGCTAAAGATAAGTGCGATGGCATTGCATCATGAGTAAGCAGGTATGAGTAAGGGTGAAGCAAGAATGAGTCATTAGCTGATGAGAAGTCTGAATGAATAATTGGCTGATGTGGCACATCAGAGATGAGTCAGTAAGAAAAGAAGAGTAAGAAAAGAGATTGTTATGGCTAGCCCAAGTAGGGATAGATGTAGCCTCTGTTGATGTTTCAAGGCTCAAGAGTTTTTCCCTTTGGTCTAGTACAAAGGGTGCCAACAAAGATTATCCTCATGAGGATTCTGAGAGCACTCACTCAAAGTAGAGTGGAGTCTTCTAGAGAAAGGAATAGTGGATTGCAGAGGAGACTAGACTAAAGTATATGGTTGAGAGTACAAGGTTTATATATGTTCAGGAATGATGCATGGACCAAGTTAAGGGTAGGTATGGAACAGGAGAGAATGCAATGAAAGTTGGAAGTTGAGTAATGATGTATGACTCATGAGAATCTATGACTTAAACATGGGAAAGTAATGGTTAGTCAACAATGACTGAAGGTAATAGAATGGAGTGTGAAGAAATGAATTGGAGATGAGAAGAAAAGAATAGATTGTAACATAGCCCTCTTTGTATGATTGACCCCCAAGTCAATCTATTTCATAAGTTGCATTCTGGTCCCACCAGAGAACCAGTCATGTTAGCATAGGCAGTGTTATCATAAGGATTGTCTCCAGGAGTTGGAGACCTGGGAGGAGATAAAGGAGGTGATTGTCAATGAGGCATACAACCTCCAGTGGAGATCCATGCAGAGTTAAATCTATAAGGATGACATTGAGGAGGAGATGAAGAGAAATCAGATGAAATATTGTGGGGGTTTTGTTGAGCAGGACAAAGAGATTGTTTATGCCTAGGAGCTAAGCAAAGACAGATGGAGCATTGGTATAAAGAGCATTCAACCCAGGTATATCCTAGGAATCTGCAGTGAAAACAGGTAAACTGGTAAAGAGGATGAGAAGGAGGCAGAGGAGTATGTCTTCCTGCTTCATGGAATGTGTATTCAGTTCAAGTGAGAACTTGAAGTTCCTCAGAGTTTAGGGAAGATGAGGATATGGAAGGCATTGAGGATTGTTCAGGAATAGTGAGGTGGATTGGCATATTATTTCTATGGTTTAACTCTCAGAGATAGCAATCTACATCAGCCATGAACTCTCTGAGTTCTAGCTGGTAAGCAAGGATTCCTAGAGCTCTAGTTAATTTGCTATGGATGTTGGCAATGACAGTAGATAGCAAGGCAATGGAAGGGTTGGTGGATTGGAGGTTTCCAACATTTAATTGTTGGGCTTGGAGTAACACTTGGTACAATGTGAGTAGAGCAGATCCCATGTCCAAATGGGCTGTGATAGGTACTGTGAGACAAGAGTCATTCATGATGGTTTGGATAAAAGCAAGGTAGAGGCCATCTGGAAAGCCATCACAAATTTGATGGGCAGGAGGCAGGATGTTGACAGAGAGGACTTGTTATGATCTATTCTTTTTCTTTCATCTCTGACTCATTTCTTGATACTCCACTTCTTTATCTTCAGTCCTTGTTGACTAACCATTGTTTTCTCATGTTTGAGTCATGGATTCTCATTAGTCATATGCTATTACTGTATTTCTGATCTCCATTGCATTCTATCCTGTTCTACACCCACCCTTAACTTGGTCCATGCACCATCCTTGTACATATTTAAACCCTGTATTCTTGATCATGTACTTTAGTCTAGTCTCCTCTGGAAATCCCAAATTCTTTCTCTAGAAGACTTTGCTCCACTTTGAGTGAGTGCTCTTTGAATCCTCACACAGATTATCATCATCAACACCCTTGAATTAGACCAAGAAAAGAACCTTTGAATCTAACAGAGGCCACATCTATCCCTATTAGAGTTAGCTGTAATAGGACTGGGTGTCTAGATGGTGAAGTATCTTCAGAGATGATGATTTTGGCTAGATAAACATTCCAGCCAGCAGTGGTGGCAGTGGAAGACAGAGTAATAGAACACTTGGTGGGGGAAAGGCAAGAGAGGGAAGTATGGCTGGAGGCCATGTCATTCTGAAAAGGTTAAAGAAATCATAAAAAGGTATGTATGAAGAGAAGAGCAAAGGCAGTTAGAAAACAAGACAGAAAGATGGAAATAGAGAGGGAAATGGTGAGCAAGAGTTTTGTTTGCTTGGTCAGGATTGTGATTCAAGGGGGCATTCACAAAGAGGCACCATGTGTTGAGAGGTTCTGAGGAGAGAAAATGGCAGGGAGGTGTTTCTTATACTCAGAAAGGGCTGACTTTGAACGTTTTAAGTTTGATTCAGGTTCTCAGGAGTCATTGGTTGTGGAATATCCTTTCCATTGGATCAGGAAGCAGAAGCCTGTCAGGGTTTTCCAGTGTTTTAGGATGCATTCTACTTCAAATTCTTCATTTCCATCTATTAGCTCTAATGGGGGATGAGGGAAATTCTCTCCATGGATTTGGTTTTCCTTGTATGGAGTTAGCAAGGAAGTGTGGAATACTGGATGTGTTTTTCTCCGGGAGAGTGGTAGTCTGAGTTGATAGGAGATCAGGGATAGTACCTTGGTGATAAGGAAAGGTCCTTCTCATTTGGATGTAAATTTTTGGTTGGTGATATTTCTTTTCAGATTTTTGGCTTCAAGCCAGACTTTTTGTCCTTTAATGAAGGAGATGAACTTCTTTTGGTTTCTAGCAGTCATTTTTTGTCCGGAAAGTTCATGAGCAGCAAGGGCTTCATTTCTTAATGCAAGAAGTTCTTTGATGCAGGTATCAGCAGCAGGTACATTAGAAGTTAAAATAATAGAAGGAAGAGCATGGGGTTGATAGCCCATCATGAGGAAGAAAGGGGACTTGCCAGTGACAGAATGGGGGTGGTGATTATGAGTGAACTCTGCTATTGGAATTTGATCAGACCAGCTTGTCAGGTTAGATCCACAGAATATCTGAAGATAGGTCTCAATCTTTCTGTTTACTCATTTGGTTTCCTCATCAGTCTGAGGGTGATAGGTGGTAGATAGGGTGAGGTCATAATTAAGAAAATTTCCTAGAGCTTTAGCAAAAGCAGAGGCAAATTGTGGGCCTTGATCAAATTTGATCTTGTTGTAAAGTCCAAACCTAGAGATGACTTTATGGTAGAAGAGAAGGGCTATTCCTTCAGTGGTGGCAGTTTTCTTGGTGGAGCAAAGAATTACCCCCTTTGTAAGGCTGTGGTCCACCATGACCAATATGGAATTGAAGTCTAAGAAGACAGGGAGATCCATAATGAGATTGCAGGACAATTGTTTGAATGGAAGGATGATAAGACAAGAGAATTGGGGTAAGCAGGGGATGGGTAGGATGAGTGTTGACTTTGTTTTATTTGCATACAGTGCAATCTTTGACATATTTTGTAACATAGGATGCTAGTCTGGGCCACTCGAATTCAGTGGTGACTAGGGCACAAGTTTTCAAGATTCCTGGGTGTCCAGCAGTTTCATGGTCATGGCATTGTTGGAGGATTGTTCGATGAAGTTCATCATTTGGGGGTATGTAAACACATCCTTTATAAGTGAGGACATTATTGAGTAGTTGCCAGTCTGACAGCTGTGCTTTCAGGGGTGCTGATAGTTCATCAATATCCTGGAGTTTTTTAAGGAGTAAGAGATCATTTTTGAAGTGTTTTGAAGTCAATGTTTTCAAGGTAGAGTCAATTAGTTGGACAAATAAGAACTGTGGAAGAAGGGTGGTTTCTGCTTCTTGATCAGAAGAGATAAAGTCAGGTCATCAGAAGAGGGCATCCAGTCCAGAGAGAATTTTTCCAGGAACATGGATTAGTTTGAGATTGAAGTCTGAAAGATTGAGAAGCCATCTGGCTTGTTGTTGGTTTAGGTGTTGGGGTTTATGGAAGTAAGTTAGGATTTTGTGGTCAGTGAAGACCTGTATTGGGAAAGAGGATCCAAGAAGGTATTGACGCCATCCTTTCAATGCTCAGAGGATGGCCAGAAGTTCTCTATCATGGATGTCATAGTTATGTTCTGCTGTGGAAAATGATTGGGAGAGGTAGGAATATGGATGCCAGTCACCATTGCAATCAGTTTGAAGAAGAATGGCTCCAAAGGTGAATGTGGAAGCATTGGTAGCAATGGCAAAGGGTTTGGAAGTATTGGGGAGTTGAAGAATGGGTTTCATAAGGAACTGTTCTTTTAAGGAGAGGAAGGACATATTGGATGTGGGTGACTAAGTCCAAGTCTGATTTTTCTTGGTTAGGTCAATGAGGGGGTGAGCAATGTTAGAGTAGTTTGGGATAAAATGTCTGTAAAAATTGGCAAATCCAAGGAAGGATCATACTTCCTTCACAGTTGTTGGGGTAGGCCATTTAGAGATTCCATCTAATTTTATCAGATCCATGGTGATATATCCTGGTTTAACAACAAGTTCTAGGTATTCCACTTTTGAGGTGGCAAAAGAACACTTCTCAAGTTTGAGGTGGAGATCTAGTTCTTTCAGTATGGGTGGCATTGTCCAAGGAGAAAATGAGAAGGTTGTCCATGTAAATGATGAGCCATCCTTTAGCAATCATGTCATAGAAAAAATCATTCATGAATCATTGGAATGTAGCTGGGAAATTCAAGAGACCAAAAAACATTACCAATGGTTTGAATAGTCCTTTATGCATGAGAAAGGCAGCTTTCCATTGGTTTCCATCTTTGATTCTTATGTTATTATATTCCCACCTGATGTCAAATTTGATGAAGACTTTAGCATCTTTTAGTTTATCAATGAGATCAGAGATAATGGGTAATTGATAGGTGTCTCAGATGGTGTGTTCATTAAGGTATCTGTAATCTTTACAAGGGTGAGGTCATCCATTTTTTTTTTTGACAAAAAAGAATGGAGATGCTTGGAGGGATTGTGATGGTCTGATTTTATGAGTGGCTAGATTTTCTTCAATGAATTCTTCAGTGGCTTTCCTTTCATTGGTAGTCAATGGATATAGTTTGCCAATCATTGGTATGAAGGATTCATCTAACTGAATAGCATGGTCATAAAGTCTGGAAGCAGGGATATGGTCCACAGCTTCTTTGGAGAAGACTTTGGAGAATTCAGCATATTCAGGAGGAAGGATTGGTTTTGGTTTAGCTTTTTCAGCTGCCATGGCAAGTTAAGTGGTGGTAGTAAGTTTTTGGACAAAAGGGAATCCAAGGGGGGGAAATTGGCATCCAAATTTTTGAATGCGGTCTAGTGTTCATTTCTGCCAGGCATGTATAAGGAACTCTTCAGGTGATTCATATTGCACAGTGACATCTCCTTGGTTCAGATAGTCGAAAAGCTGAGTGTCAGTTACTCAATTGACCATGACATAATGAGGTGGTTTTAAAGGGAAGGATGTTTTTGCTTCATGAGAAGCCATGGCAGATACTTGGGTTTGATAAAGTTTGGCAGACTTATCAAGGGATTCTGGAATGGAAAGCATTTCTTTGGTCCAGTTGATAGTAGGGTTAGGCTCTCTTTGCCAAGATAATCCTAGAATAGTGTTCTATCTGCCACAGTTCATGATGTAGAATTTTGTGGATTGCATGACACCATTGATGGCAAAGAAAATATCCATAGTAAACAGGACTTTTCCTGATGAGTTAGTGGAGGTATCCACATTTCTGATGGTAAGCAGTTTTGGTAGTTGATGGGTGGAGACTTTGTGTTTCTGGATGTACTGCCAGTCAATGCAGTTTATGTTGGCTCCAGAGTCTATGAGGGCGAAGGTTTCAACAGTTTTCAAGGTACCAGGAACAATGAATTCAAGGGGAAGATTCATGGAATTCTTGTTCATTGCTATAGTTATATTGGTACCAGAAGAGAATGGTCACATTGACCAAGGTTCCCTTTTTTAAAAATCTTTCATAACATGTTCCACTTTTTGGACAACAGTTTCTTCCTCATCATCTTCAATGACTAGTAGTTCTGGGAGTTCTTTGACTTTTGCAGTGGTAATGGGTTCTTTTCTGATTGAAGGAGTGAACTTGACTTGGCATTCTTTAGCCATATGTCCCTTTTTTCAGCATGTAAAACAAATTCCTTCTTTCTGACATTTGGTGTGTTCTGTGGGAGTGAGTTTCTTTGGGAAGGTTATATTGTCAGCATCCATGGCAAAGGGGTCTCATTCTGGAATATTCTAGGTAGAGTGTCTGGGGATGAAAGAGCAGCTGGGTTATTTATTGCATCAAGCAACTTCCCTGGCTCATTCACTTTTATCAAAGAAAAGAGTGGCTTCATTATACCACTCAGTCATCTTGGTAGAAGCAGTATTCATAGATAAGATACAAGTCATGAGCCAGGTTGGTAGACCTGTGGAAAAATATTCAATGAGGACATTTTCTTGTTGGTTCAGCTTGGCTAAGGTTGTGTGGTTTTGGAAGATGATATATTCAGTAAGGGAGAGTTTAAAGATTTGAGAGTCCTTTTGATAGATCATGCTGGTAGTGGCTAACCAGGCAACAGCATTTGATTCTACATTATAATGTTTAAAGGCCTTTTTGAAGGCAGCAACAAAGTTGTTGTATTTTCCCATGATGATGGTAGCACTGGAGATGGCAGTACATCTGAAGGTATTTGCCCAAGTGAGGGCTGCTTCTTTGGTCATGAATGATAATGCAATTGTGATCTTGTTATTGTTGTCATCATGGATGGCTTTGTTGACAGCAAGATAGAAGGTTACAGAGTTAAGCCATTGTTTGGCCTTCTGGAAATTGCCATCAAAGGCTTCAGGGGAGTTAAGACAAAGTTCAGTAGGTTTTGAAGTGGTGGTCATTGCTGGAGCAATTGGTGTTACAATGGGCAATTGGAATATTGGATTTCAAGTGATTGGAGTTGGAGATGGCAGTGTAGGAGATCTGGGAATAGATGCTGATGCAGCTAGCTGATGAGCTAGATCAAGGTTGAGTTGTTGTTTGGAAGGGGACAGGAGTGGTATGTCCTGATCTGAAGGTGAGAAGGAGCATTCTTGTTGCTCTTCAGAGTCAGAGTTTTCAGGGAGTGGGATGGAGTCACAATGGATGCTCCAAAGCCAGTAGTTTAATGATGGGGTTTGAGGTGGAATGGTGACTGATTAAGATCAGTCATTGCTTAATGATCAGTCTAGTCTTTTGTTACAGCTAGCCAAGGTAGGGATAGATGTAGCCTCTGTTGATGTTTCAAGGCCCAAGAGTGTTTCCCTTTGGTCTAGTACAAAGGGTGTTGACAAAGATTATCCTTGTGAGGATTCTAAGAGTGCTCACTCAAAGTGGAGCAGAGTCTTCTAGAGAAAGGAATAGCAGATTGCAGAGGAGACTAGACTAAAGTACATGGTCAAGAGTACAAGGTTTATATATGTTCAGGAATGATGCACAGACCAAGTTAAGGGTAGGCATGGAATAGGAGAGAATGTGATGGAAGTCAGAAGTTGAGTAACAATGTATGACTAATGAGAATCCATGACTTGAACATGAAAAAGTAATGGTTAGTCAAACATGACCAAAGGTAATAGAACAGAGTGTGAAGAAATGAATTGGAGATGAGAGGAAAAGAATAGATTGTAACAGAAATGTCATCCAGTTGGGTTGAACTGGAGACTTGGCTAAGTAAATGTCAAAGTGCAGGAAAAAGAGTAGCATAGGAAAGAAAATGTAACATGAGGACTACATTAGGGCAGGTCTGGGAAAGGAGTAAGTAAGCAACTGAAAGTAGAGAACAATGGGAATCTGAAAGGAGAAAACAATAGAGAGCTAAAGATAAGTGTAATGGCATTGCATTATGAGTAAGTGGATATGAGTAAGGGCAATGCTATCAGAAGAAATGTAAGCAAGAATAAGTCATTAGCTGATGAGAAGTCTAAAGGAAAGATTGGCAGATGATGACACATCAGAGATGAGTCAGCAAGAAAGAAAAGCAAAGAAATGTTGTCCAGTTGGATTGAACTGGAGACTTGGCTAGGTAAATGTCAAAGTATAGGAAAAAGGTATAGCAAAGGGAAGAAAACATAATAGGATTCTGCTTCCCCCTCACAATGTCCAACACCCTTCCTGGGCATCCAGGAAAACACAAAGGCTCAGCATATGATCAGCTAATATTTATGGCATGGGTTACCTTGATGAGATATGAGAACTATTCTATGAGCTTCAAACACAGAGTATCCTTTATAGAACTGTCCATGGCCAAGTTCTGCCTCACCAGGGTTTGAAGGTAAGCATTGCATAATGCCTAGTACCTCCCTCTCTTTGACTATCATTTCAGAAACTGTACTGTGGCATGTCATAGTTGAAGCTGCATACTTGCATTCCCTACTGAAACAAGGTCACTCAATGTCTCATTTGAAGTCAACTCATTGAGAGGGGATTTTCAGGACTAAGATGACAAACAAAATCAAGTTATGGCCTCCATTCCACTTATACACATTAGGCTGCCATTTTCCATATCTTGGCCACCCTTCATCTATTTTAACATTTCAGCAGCTGACATATCACAGTGCCTGACTACAAGTATGGGGTTCTCTATAATGCTAAATATGTCACATTCCAAGACACTTGCAATAGCCAGATATGGATTTGGCATTCTGTTGATAGGTCTAATCTCAAAGTTTACATTCCACAAGGAAGGTGAGGTGCTTGTGAGGCCAACAGGTACATCATGCTGTTGATCTGCTTCCAAGTGCCCATTGCAATGTTGTGTTACAGTTATCTGTCTTCTTCCTTAGTTGTTCCTTTTATCCTTCCAACATGATCACCTCATTCTCTTTCTTCTCCTTGCTTGCAGTACTATATCATGATAATGTCTTTGTCATCCCTCTTTTCTGATCCCTTCTTCAACTTAGACTTACCTCTCCTACAACACTTCTCTTGCAGTGTTGTGTGATCTGCTCTCTCCATTGCTTTACCTAAAGGAATTCTTCTATCGACCTAAGCCTTTATCTTCCAGGTTCCATTCCTAGATTCCTGCTTAGCTCATCTCTTTCATCCTGTTGGTCTGTGTAGTGATGACACATCTCTTTGTACTTTGTTGTTGTTTATTTATAACTGGCTGCATTCAATTTTATAAGAACTAGCTAGCTACTTGATGTATCTCTAGCTAGTTCTCTGTTCATCTAAATGCACTACTTTGCTCACCTGCATAATTCTTGCTTACTTCTTGCCCTCTGGATGTTGAGTCTCTTTGTGAGTACCTCCCAGAGTCTAAGAGGAAACATAGTTGAGTACTGTCAGTGCCTCATAACATTACATGTTGCACCTCAGTTTGGTCTAGCTTATTGTGTATAATTGTGCTATCTAGTGGTTCAATATTTTTGGAATGGGTCACCTGTTTTTGTATAATCAAATGACTAAGTCTGGCAGGCCCCATTGCTCTCAAGGAAAAGGTAAATTATAGAGTCACCAGGATGAATTGATGCAGTGGTATTTGCAGATAGCAACAACATCAAGTGAGTTCAACAACATGGAGTACTGCTTATGAATACAACTATATGCACCTAAAGGTATGTTGTACCACTCATTTGCAGTCCATAGTTTCCCACTGAGCAAGGAGACCAGTTCTTAATGTAGTTAAGTTTATGATCATATCTGGCCCACAAGCAGAGGACAAGACACCATCAAAAACAAATGAGAACATAGTTTCCATATCTGAAATCTCCACACTGCTTTTGGTACAACTTGAATTCACTGTAGAGAAAGCATGTTACAGGAGTTCATTTATTGATAGAATGGCAACAGATGGATAGGCAGTGGAGAATGGGGATTCAACTAGCATCAGAAATTCAAAGGTGGCTATCCATGATCTTTTCCTGTGTAGTGATATGTGCATATCATCAGAGCATGATGAAATGTTGATTTAAAATTCCTGACAACCATCCAGGGCCTGCCTGGAGGTGAGTGTAACCTTTCTACTATGTTTACTTCATATGTTGTTCATAGTCTTGTGAGTGTGAACCAACACCTCTGCAGCCACAAGTTGAAACATGCAACCATGATGAGTTCATACTGAAAAGGCATGGATCTTGAATGGAATATGTGATATATCCTCTGAGTGGTATACTTGGAGTTCAATTCTATTTGTTTGGATGACTGCCTGTGATATCTTTGAGTGTATGAGCTTTGACAGTTCCATTAGTGAGCAGAATGGTGGTGGGCTATTATTGATCATTCACCAGGACTTGAGGAGGATAAATTCAACCTCACTGCTGACCAAGTTCTTCAATGGCATAATTGGAAGTCCAGGTGTTACACAGCATTTCAGCATAGTTTGCAATGATGCTCTAATCTATGCACCATAAAGACATAACAAGACCATTTGGAGACAAGGCATTTCAAAGGGTGGACTGGGACATCCACTCCTGGAAACAGATGGTGTGTTCAGGAGTGGAGCTATTGAGGCAAGATGAGACATCAACCACACAAAGGCATTCTTTGATGGTGCTAAGGCATGGTGCAAGGTGAAGATCACAAATATATCAGTGTCATCCATTGTGGAAAGGGTGGGATTGCTTACCTTGAGCATATATCAGTAGCAATGCAAGGTGGACACTATCAGGAGTGATACATCACCATTTGTCATAGGAAATGTGGGATCACTTACTATGGAGTGATGTATCAGCTCTGGAAAGTGGAGTTCCCCTCACCAGGTGAGGATAATATATCAGTGTCAGTGCTAGGTGGAAAGGGTGTGATTGCCTACCTTAGGTGATATATCAGTAGCCATGCAAGGTTGACAGAGTGATGTATCAACTCTGGGAGGTGGGGTTCCCCTTGCTGGGTGAGGGTGATGTATCAGTGGCAGCACTGGGTGGATGCTATGGGTGTGATACATCAGTGACATCAGTTGTGGGAATGGTGGCAATGCTCACTGTCAGTAGCAGCAGGCTGTGATACATCAGCACAGTACTGGCACAGATGACAGTGGGTTGTATTCACTGAGTGATGTACCACATTTCTTGTGCTAGTAGTGCTTGGTGATATATCATTATGGCTGATACTGGTGGCTATGGGCAGCCAAGAGGGATTTACAGTGGCTAACAAAAGTCAGTGGCAAAGTTGACACAAAATATTTGCCCTCAGGTGATCCTGAGCAAGAACCCCAGATGTAACCCTAGTAAATTTGTATAGTAGTCAATGCACTCTGTCCATGTCCACTTTCTACCCATCCCACCTGTCCTTGTTCAAGCTCCCTGCCCATCCAGCTTTGAATGCCACCTGCTCATCTCATGCTCCATCCATGTTATTTCAAGTGCCACAGCTCAAGCACTCACCTCATGTCTTGTCCTGTCCTGTTTTGAGTGCAACCACTTACCTTGTGCCTGTTATGATTATTCACTTTCATTCCCACCTCTTCCTGATTGTCTTTCAATGTGAACATTCCTTTTCATTTGCCTTCATTTCCTTCTTCTATTTCCTTGTCATCTTCTATCCAGAGGATATTATGGTCTATTCTTTTGACTAACTATCTCTTCAGACAACCTCTCCTACAGTGTTTCTCTTATAACACTGTGTGTTCTGATCCCCTCATATGTTGCTAAGTTCTTTCTCTTGCTGGTTTGATTTCAACCTTCTTGCTTACCTAACCCTCTTTTGTCATACTGGTCAGTATGGTGGCAGGTTCTCCTTTGTCTCTGTTTACTTAATGTTTGTTCTCCACTTTAACTGTATTATAAGAACTCACTAGATAGTATCCTGTACTCTCTGGCTAGTTCTACATTTATTCAACACACTACTTTGCTCCTCTGATGTGATATCTATTGAATTCTTGCTCTCTAGACATTGTGTCTCTTTTTGAGGACCTCCTAGAGTCCAGGAAGTATTGTCTCAAGCACAGAAAGTGCCCTTTAACATTACAAAAGAACTAGCTTGTCCATCTGACTCTTCCCTTGTAAAGTAAGTTACCATAGCTGACCAACCAAACCCCAGATGAAGGATTGCTGGATCCTCCTCCAATCTGACCCCCACTACCTGCTCTATCCATGCCCAGAGAGCCCAGAGAGCTTTTCTTGCCAGTCAATCACCCACCCCCTCTGTTGACATTCTCCCTGCTGAAGGAGACTCTGATATTGAGATCAAAGACCTACCTGACATCCAGCCCTTGCCTGCCACTGTTATCTACAATCCAGGAATCATTTCTCCCATCCCAGTCACCCCTCCATCTTGCCCATCTTCTTCTGTTGCCATGACTACTGCCTTCAAAGCCATTGAGTTGAAATCCACACTTTCCACTGACTTCTCTGGCAATACTAAGAGGGCAGCATGGTGGATCAGCACCATAAAGGGCCACAACTCCATCTTCTCCTCTCATCCACCAAAATCTATACCCTTCTCAACAAAATGGGAGGAGGTCCTGGTGTCCATTTCTCTGAAAAATGGGACCATCTACTGCAAAACCCTGCCACAAAGAAAGAAGACAAAACCTTTGACAAGGTAGTCAAAGACTTGAAGTCCATCTTTGTCCCCTATGACATCAAAGGGACTGCTAGGCAAACTCTTGATACTCTCTGACAAAATGTTGTCTGCAACAAATGAGACAAGAGGATTATAGATGGTTTTAAACTTCAGGACTACATCCAGAACTTTTTTAATGCTGTTCTTCATGCCAAATTTGAAGATTCCTCTGTTATCTGCCAGAAGTTTGCCAAGGGATTATACCCTCCCCTCTGCCACCTCATTTTCTCCCAGAAGGACCTCCCTAACACCTATGAAAAATGGGTCAAGGATGTCAAGAAGTTCATCTTACAAATCCTCCAAGCCTGCTTCAATGAATGAGCTGAAGGAGACAAAGAAGTCCAATCAACTATTGTGATAGAAGATGAGGATTTTTAAAGCAGAAGGATGTCTCAACACCTCCCCTTCCCCATTCCATATCTCCTGTACTTTTAGCCCAACCATCTGAGAGAACAATACAAGTCCATTTATCCCTCTCTCATGGAGCAAAAACTGTCAATACCTCTGCCCTCATAGACTGTGGGGCAACCAGAAACTTCATCAACCAATCCCTTGTCCACCAATTAGCCCTGTCCACTCAACCTCTTTCTAAACCTGTTAAAGCATATAATGTGGACAGAACTGAGAACCAATCTGAATCCATCAAAACAAGAACCTCTGTCCTCCTCTTATTCCCAGATCATGAAGAAACCCTTGACCTCATGATCATTGGCTGTGGAAGATCCCAGGTAATCTTAGGGATCCCATGGCTTCAATCTAGAAACCTGAAGATCAATTAGATAGCTAGAACCATCTCCCTCCCTGACCCATCTCACCCCAACTGAAAATCCTTTGACACTATCCCAACCAGACACTTGATGCAATGGCTGGGAGTTGATCCAGATAAGAAGAACTCCTTTCAACTCGAGAAGAGAGAAGCCTAGTTAAAGGGGAGTTCATCTGTAAGACCACCCTCTCTTGTTATGACACACCAAGGTAGGGTTTGCTGTAGCCTCAAAAGTGGTGGTGCCAACCAATGGTACTCTGGCAGACTAAGGCTTGGGTTGGCCTAGCTTGGTGACTAGGACTTGCAGGATGGACTTAGATCTAAGTAGATGATATTATACAGGATAGCTAGGTATCTGAGCTACTGTGTATATTCCTACTATGAATTTACCAAAGTTCAAATGAATGCTTGCAAACAGTTAGTTGGAAAACTGGATCAGGTGCCCAAGGATGGAACCAGGTTGGAATATGTTGCCAGCAGCCTCAGCATGGTTAGTCCATCATTGGCTGATCAAATTATGGGGTGTTCTCAATATACTACAGGGATTTGGGGTTCAAGAGTAGTGCCAACCAACCAGGTGACAAGTTGGACTAAGGCACCCAATACTCAAGGAATGGTTCTAGGGTGAGGCCAGCAGGGAGGCACTCACTTGGAGGCACAACATCCTGGGCAAATGGTGGAGCAAAGGCAGAAGAGACTGGATGACCTTGAAAAGCTCCCTGGTCAAGGATATTCAAGGAGAATCAAGATGGGGGCTATGGTACATGGAATATCCCTATATATACTACTTGAATGTGCATGGACCAACTATAGGACCAGCTGAGAAGTGTCTATGAGTCAGAGATAAGATGGAATAGGATCAGAAGTGAAGAGCCATAGAAATGCAGATGAATGAAGCATGGATCAAATGTGACAAGGAAGCATAGTGTTACAGCTACTTGAAAGTAGATGTAGCCTTGAAAGATCTTGGGTTGAGGAACTCATTCATCGAGTGAACAGAGATGATGTACTTGGTCTAGGCAAGTATGTGATCAAGGGTTCAAAGGTTCAATGGTAGCTTGCACTCAGGAGTAGTGCATAATTATAAATGAAACAATGATAAAAATTAGCAAAACCAAGAAAAGATTGAATATCTTTGACTTTCCAGGATTCCAGCCAATCAATGATGGCCTTTACCTTGTCCTCTTCCATGGAAATGCCAGAGGGAGAAAGCATATATCCAAGGTACTTGACAGAGTCCAAGTGCCATTTGCACTTCTCCAGCTTCAAATGGAGACCATTAGCACAGATGCAACAGAGCACCTCCTGAACATGCTTCTGGTGCAAAGCTATGTCCAGCAAGTAAATAAGGATATTGTCAAGGTATACCACAACACAGACATCTAGCATATCTGCAAAGACACTGTTGATAAACTGCTGGAAAGCAGTGGGAGCATTAGTGAGACCCAAGGACATTACCAACCATTCATAGGACCCATAGTAGATGTGGAACATGGTCTTCCACTTGTCTCCATCAGCTACATGGACCAGGTGGTATGCATGCTAGAGCTCAAGTTTAGTATAGAGTTTTGCTCCACTCAGAGCATATAAGAGGTCAGCAACACATGGAAGAGGATAGCAGTCTTTTTTGGTGATCTTGTTAAGACCATGGAAATCTACACAAAGATGGAGTGATCTATCCTTCTGCTTGATGAATAGCATCAGAGCAGTGTGAGGGGAGGTGAAAGGATGAATGAAGCCAATGTTGAGGATTTTGTCAAGGAAGTCCTAGAAGGCCTGCTGTTCAGTTGCAGAGAGGGAGTACAACTTTCTGATT